>JAIUCV010003591.1:0-23533 GCA_026724425.1 Erythrophleum ivorense
AATTTGGAATGGACCTATGTACTTTGGACTGAGTTTTTTACTCTTTATAAATCTACTTATCCTTGTAACTGGAGACACTATAATGAATATATGATCTCCAATCTCAAACTTTAATGACTTTCTTTATTTATTTGCATAACTCTTTTGCCTACTTTATACTGTTATAAGTTTTTTTCTAATCATTTTTATTTATCTAGAGGTTTAGTCCACTAGTTTTGTGCCTATGAGGCTCCTTTCCCTAAGCTCAACCCAACACACTGGGGACCTACACTTCTTTCCATGTAATGCTTCATATGGTGCCATTTGAATACTAGATTAATAGCTATTATTGCAAGAGAATTTTCCTAGTGGCAAATAGGTATCCCAATTCCATTTCATCTCTAATATACATGCCCTTAACATGTCTTTTAGAGTTTGGATGGTTCTTTCTGTCCAACCATCTGTTTGGGAATGGTAGGTTATACTAAATCTTGATATGGTTCTTAGGGTGTCTTGTAAAGATCTCTATAAATTTAAGAATTGTCTTTTCCAAATGAAAATTTAGGTCTTCTAGTTTATTAAAACATTCATTTTTAATTTTATGGGGTTCAAAACCATCCTAAATTGTTTGGTTAAAATTTGGGTTAATTGATGGTCTAAATTATACGTTGAAAGGGTTTTGGTCATTCTGAGATTTTCTATAATTTTTAGAGCCTCTGAGAACCTTAAAAAAATTAATTTTGTCATTTAAAACTTCATCCTTTGAGTTTTTAAAAAGTTAATCAAAATTATGATTTTTTCACTGCCTTTTTAATTTAAATTGTTTAGCCATTTTGGTTTTGGTTTTAGGTTGTCTTTAGTTTTGTAATCTCATTTTTGAATACTCAAATGATCATTTTGTCCTTATTTGACCCTATTTCATTTTATTCTGGGGTTATCTTTTATTATCTTACCAATTTCAATTCATTTTTGGAAAAAATTAGATATTACATTTTTCGCTTTACAGTGATATTAATATTTGCCTGTTCTTACACAATTTAACGATTTTGGCCAAACTAGTGCCCTCTAGTTAAAATTTGTATTCTTTTTTACCTTATATTAATGAGAATTATTCTTATCTCCATTTATTTTCATTTAAAGCAAAACCTTACTTTTCTGTGCTATTTTAGTCAAAATTATAATTTTGTCTCTGCATTCATTTTGCTCTAATTTTTGAACCTAATAACTCAATCTCTCTAGATAACTCTAAGGCATATGATATTTAAAGATCCTTTGTATTCATATAATCATTTTGTTGATCCACAGTGGCTTAACACAACTTAAAATACTTATTCTGCACCTGTGCCATTAGTTACCTTTATTTACATGCAATCAAGGTTTTAACCAATTTTATTAACTTTGGTTAATTTGGTAGCTTTTTTAGTCATATAATAATGTAAAATATCTTACTCTTTTAATATAATACTAAATATTTAAACTACTAATTTCTCTTGTTGCACTATTGAACCCATTACTATTATCTCTTTTGGGCTTGAAACTTGACTTTCTAGCCTATTTCTTTGTCCTATAATTAGGACTCTATTCCCTGTCCTTATCTTATTTACTATGATATGGGGATTTAACTTAGTATAAAAATATTACTCTTTCATTTAGTCCAATGCCAAAATACCAGATGTTATAAAGCTAAAGCTATATGTGTAAGTGTTTGAACAACATGGGTTCTAACTTTTGATTTTGTTGAAAGCCTTTATTTTTCAACTAATTTATTGCCCTATATTTGAATTTGCAAGATTAGATTAGAATGTTTCAGTCTGAGGATTCTTTTTCTCAAGAAATTTTTGAGTGATAATTCATTGGCCTGAGCCTTGGGAAGTAAAGAGCATTGTGGTTGAGTTTAAGGAATGTAATTTGGTATTTGCCCATCTCAAGTGTTTATGTCATACCCATGATTGCTAGACCTTTAGACATCAAAAGAGAGGTTGATATCCATGATAATAAGGGACTAAAAGTCTAAGCGAGATGGAAGGGACAAAAAGAGTGTAACATTTGGTTCTCTTAAAATTGAACAAGAGCTAATAAGACAATGAAAGAGGACCCCAGAGTAAAATAAATTAAAGGTAACTAAGGATAGAATATTAATTAGAGCATATAGAAATAAGGATATGTGTCACAATTAGCTTTATATAGAATCATTCATACTTTTTGTTCTCATTAGCAACTGATTGGCAACCGTTACTAAACTTTTAGTGGCAATTTTAGTCCTTTTTATATATCTAATGGAATTACAAAAGTCAAAATTTGAAATTCCTTCCTTTTTCACCCAGGGCCATCATAGACAAATTTGTTTTGGTCTATAAGACTATACTATGAAACCCACTTGCATATAGAAGTTATGTAGGCTATTTTAGCCACTTTGACATAATAGGGCCTTTAACTTCAAAAATTCATAACTTAGGTTACATAACTCCGATTTATGCAAATTAGGTGTTTATAAAAGCTTATGATGTGAACTTTATGATCTAACAATTTTAAGTAAAAATGAATTTTCTTGACCCTTTAAAACCCATGAAAACAAAAGCTGTGTCGATTACTACAATACCAAGCCAATTCTGCATAATTTTGTAAAATTTGGAAATTCATATAATATTCTATATAGCTCTAAAAATTCTCATACTTCACTAATTTATGCAAATGAGGAGTTTACAGAAAGCTTATAATGTGAACTTTATGATATAACAATTTTGAGTAAAAATGAATTTGCTCGACCCCTTAAAACCTATAAAAATAACAGCGGTATCAATTGCTATAATACCAGGGCAATTCTGCATAATTTTATGAACTTTGAAAATTCATAAAATATTCTATATACCCCCAAAAATTCTCATGCTTCACTTGTTATCTCTATAAATTCTCTAATTGCATGCCAAATTTCAAATCCAAATTAGGTCATTTGGGTTGTCAAGGATAGAGGTGTAATTTATAACTCATTTGGACCAAATTTTGATTCTAAAATGGTCCAATTGGAGGAAGGACTCTAAATGCAATTTATGACTCACTTGAAGGAAGGAAGGAATTTGGAGTAACCAATTCTACCACTAGAATCTCCATTGAGCAAGGATTAAAACAAGGTATGATACCATATAAGAAGCTTACTTTTTCTTTGCCTTTCTTGCTTTTATTGGTTTAGCCAACATACAGAGGTCCTAGAGGGAGTGTGATTTTGGCTAAAAATTGATAGAAAATGGGTGTTTTGAAGCATGAAGAATTAGATTATGCAATTGAAATCAATTAAAAAGCTTTAGAAGCCAAGTTAAAGTACCTAGGGTTTCAATTGCACTATGGAAGTTTTGGAATCTTAAGATGTTTTGAATCATATAAGACCAAACTTGAACTAGAAAAGAGCCAAAAACATCCTACATCCAATAAATTCTCCATGAAAGATACAAAATTTCCAATAGTGGTGTACATGGTGCTAGGTTTAACCATGGTCTAGATGAAGTAGCTAAGAAAAGTTTTCATTGATTTCAAAGTTATAAGTGGTCTAGATATGAATTATAAACACTAATAGAACCATTATATTGAATTTAGAAGCTTCATTTTGAGAAGTGAAATTTTAAGGTTTAAAAATAATCTAAAGAAGAAACTTCACCTTTGGCTTGTTTAATTATATATTTACAATAAGTTCCATTAGAGTTATATGACATATAGTAAGTGAGATTTTGGAACTTAAGGAGTAAAATATAAGAGTTGCCTCTTAAGGTACCCTAAATAGCTTAAAGAATGCATAATGAGTTCTCATAGAGTATTTGCTAATAATAAGAGATCGATGGGATCCTAAGTAAGTTATTTAGCATTGCCAATGGATATTTGTGGGCCAAAGTAGTTCAAGTCCATCAAAGTGTAAGTGTCAAGCTAAGGAAGACCAAGGGAAAGAATAAAGTTAAGTGGGTTAGTGGTAGATTCAAGTTTTTAAATCTATAAGGTAGTTATTTTTTCCCTCTTTTATATGCATTTGAATATTTAAATGAGTTAAGATATTTATATGTGTGGTTACTTGATACATTCATGAGTTATGCTTTGATATAGTTTTCATAATGAGTTTTATGCTTGTATGTTTTTGGCTTCTAACTCCTTATAGAGGGAAATTGAGCATAGTAGCTCTTCCTTGATCCATAGTTGAACTTAGTTAAGTCTAACCAGTATGTTTTGATGTCATGTCTTGAAGAGAATTAGGATTTTATGTTGAAGGTTATGTTTGAGTTACATGATACATATGATGCACATATTTGCACACATGTATTGCATTTTCTCATTACATTCTTGCATGTATTGGTATGATTAAGATTTGCTAATGAGATTCTCCCCAGAATCTCACCCATGTATCTCCCACTAACCATTATAGGTTCTTCAAGCAAAGAAATGAAAATGGAGAAAAGCTAGAGCTTTAGGAATGATACTTTAGAAGTTTTGATGTAATGTATAAATTTGATGATGTATGAGATGTGTTAGTAATGGAATATATTGTATATGACAAGGGTATGTAAGGGTAACTTGTGTATGAGTTTGAGAACATAAATGTGTGCCATGTTGATGCATAATATGGCCATTTGTACATGGTTCCCATATTAGAGGTTATGGAATGGCATATGAATGAATAGATGTGGAATGGTCAATTTTTGATGCTAGCCATATTTCATACAATGGTTCCTATGAAAATTATGTTTGAGTGGATTATAACTTGCTCAAATAAAGAGATTGCAATTTAAAGGCTAAATAGAGTACTTTGGAATCAAACTTTGGTCTAAATGAGCCATAAATTTCATATCTATCTTTGATAGTTCAAATGATCTACTTTAAGGTTGACATTTGGCATGCAATTAAAAATTTTATAGAGCTTTTTAACAAGCAAAATGTGGCATTTTTTTGAGCTCTATAGAATATTTTATGAATTTTTAAAGTTAGCAAGATTACATAAATTTTGACAATCACTGTTTGTAATGTTTGGTATTTCACAAAAACATCGTAATAAGTCAGTTTGAAAAGCAAGCCCCTTGAGATGAGTGATTTAAGGATAAATAAAATTTGGATAAAATTTTAAATAATAAAAAATGAGGATTTGAGTCTTGAGTTACTCAGAAATCAGGGCTGAAGTGGTTTGAAAAATTTGGCAAAAGTCTAGTGGTATTTTCATAAATATGGGCACTTTTTGAAAAATTCACAGAAAGGATTTTTAAATGAAAATTTTGAACTTTTCGAGGTTCTCAAAGGCCTTGGAAACTATGAGAAGCCCTGAAATAGTTAAAACCCCTTTGGTGTGCGTTTCTGAATGACAATTGATCCAAATCTTGACCATTTCATTCCGGAAGGTTTTGGCTCTCATTTGAGTGATTCCAAAGGCATTTTATAAGATTAGGAACCTAAATTTTTTTATGGAAAAAATGGCTCTAAAAAATGAGTTAAAACAAAGCTAAAAAGAAAATGCCAATTATAAGGGACATAAATGAAATTTTTTAGAACAATTAATTCAAGAAGCTTCTTGTATTTATGTGTCCCATCCCTTCTTCTCTCCTTAACCAACCTGGAGCTTGGCTATAAATAGAAGAGAGAGCTAGAGATATAGGCGCATAAGAAGAGCCAAAAAGGAAGGAAGAAACGAAGGAAAAAGGTAAGAAATTTTAACGATTTTCATGCTTCTTCCTCTTGAAATCTTATTCCTTTTCTCTCAAGCTATCTTTCCATGGTTTTGAATGCTTAAATGATTCTATTTTGTCCTTGAACCAAAGGGGAAAAGTTAGAAATTCAAGGAGAAGAATAGAGTAAGGGAAGAACCTCTCAGAAAGAGCTTGAATTCAAGGTAATATCTTGCCTTTTGTTGCTTCTTCCTTCTTGCTCTCTCTTATGGTGTCTCAGCCCTATATAGAACTTGTGAGGGGGAGAAGTTTTTACTTAAGAACCATGGAGAACTCATTGATTTAGGCTATGGGAACTTGGAATATGCCAAGAAACTGCAAGAAAAACTAATGAATTCCAAGTTAGAAAAGTGTAGAGCTCTTGAATGCAATGTGAAAACTGATTTGATATATGAAGTTCCTTGCATGTGTGAGTGTTTAATTGAGCTCCTAAGACCTTTTGGAAGCCTCAAAAGTGTCCTTCCCATCAAGGAAAAATCAAAAAATCTATGAACTCTTCCTTCCCCTCATGTCTTGGCCTAGACTGCTTGAATAGGTTAGGGAGTGTTTAATTTGTTCTAGCCTTAGTTTGAGACTTCATATGATGGTAGAAGGTGGGAGGAACCCTTAGAAAAAAATTTAGAAGCTATAGATTGGGATATGAGGCAATGGCTTCCATAATGTAACCTTATGAAATAACATGTACCTAGGCTTGTGAAAATGAGTGTGTGATGGCTCCAAGGACCTTAAATGAAATCAAGAGGCCTAGATATAGGAAGAGAATGGAGCCAAGCACTTAAATTGTGGTAGTTGCTTCATTAGGCCATTAATGGAACTAATATAAGACTAATGGGACAAAGTGTGCTTCTTAAGTATAAGTTTAATGCTTGGGCTTGCTTCAAGAGTATAATTAAGTGTTATTCATGATGTTTAGGCCAAGGAAACCAAACCCCATCTAGTTGTGCTTGTGGAACTAAGAAAGGGAAGGAATAAAGCAAAGTAAAGCTTGGATTTTCACCAAGGTAGCTCTCCACCTCATTCTTCTTGCATTCTTGGTTATGTATATGTCATTGTATGCTTGTGTGTACTTTTGTCTCTTGTGAATAAGCCATTTGATGTTATGATGTTGCATTAGTACCAATATGCTTTCTTGAATATTATTGGTTGTGAAAATTGCTCACAAGGGTGAAGTGATGCCAAAAGTCCCTTAATATAGGTAAGAGATGCCAAAAGTCTCAATGTATGGGTAAGACAAGGCTAAAAGTCTCATAGATAGGTGAGGCCAAGTCAAAAGTCCCTAAGCTAAAGGTGAAGCAATTCCAAAAGTCCTAAAATGGGGTGAGCCTAAACCAAAAATCCCTATAGCTCATTCTTTACCTTTTTGTGACTTTGTGGCATGGAAATGTGGATTGAAATGCTTTATGATTATGTTGGCTTGCATACTTATGCTTTGACATGATATATGCCTTAAATGTATGCTTGGATGGGTGTATGAGCTATTGGGATTCCATGAATCTCACCTCCTTCTCTCTCCAATTTTATCTTATCTAGGTGGAGCTCAAGAGACAAAGGATGGAGGTCATGAAACATAAATAGCCATCTCTTGACACTTTTGCATGATTATGCATAGTTTTGATGTATAAGAGTGTCGAAGTGCTTATGTATATATTATTTTTAAGTCATAACCATTTGAGCAAATGTAAAAGCATGTATGGATGATGTAGAAACCATATTTGATACCAAATCAATGTGAATGTAAGATTTGGACCTTTGATGGGCCTTTCTCAGTATTATTGGCCTTTAACATATGAAAATATGATTGCTAGCATGGGATGGTAATCATAGTAGCCTAATCATTTCATTTGCTGATATGACTGATATAATTTTGATATTCATTTTGATTCATGCATATATGCAAATTAAATTGGATTATATGAATGGAAATCAGCTCAGTTACTAAGATTTGCATCTCACCTAGTTTCATAGGATCATATTTACAAGTGAAGGCTCTTCGGAAAAGGATAAAGGGAAGTAAGTGGATAAAAATCCATGAGCTCTAACTATTTATAGAGAAGGTTACACTTAGATTGATCTGAATAGAGTAGATGTTAAACTTTGTATCCCTTTTTGTATAACATCATCATGTAATCATGTTACCAAATATAGGTGTTTATATTTTGATTACTTAGAATGTATCTATTGAGGAGTTAGGCCTCATTTTAGTTTGATATTGGATGTATGAACTTATAACATTTGTTATAAACTTTGTTGAACCTATGATATGGTTCATTATTTGGGAAATGTAATTATGTTACACTGGATGTAGACCTAAACTAATAATGCATGAAATCTCTAATGGAATATGTATTTGAATGGTAAGTGTCTATAGCTTATGAAATTATTGCTGTCATTAATCTAAAAACTTACTGACATATGGTAGTTTGATGTGTAGGAATCAACACTTAAGTCTTGAATTGGTAATAATAGATAAGCCGGGTAAATTAGGTAGAGGAAAGCCATGAGAGCCCTACAAATTAAGGTAGTGTGACCTTAGGGTGTCACTAGAGGGAGAGTTAGAGTGTATGAGACAAGATTTTAGAAGTTATAAGGTCAGAAGATGTTTCACCGCGACCAAAACTATTGGACATAGAGTTTCTACAACTACAATAGGTACTTTTGCATAATTGTGATATGAAAGCCTCTAGAGCCTTAAGGTTAGGATTTGCACAGTTTGAATGCTTCATATCACAATTTTGATATGTGTCTTACATAGAAATGACGTAGTCTTATCCCAACCTTGTCATTTGACTATAAATATACCCCTATGATATAAAGTGACAAGAGAGCGATGTTAGTAAAGTACTAGGGTGTTGATTCAAAGATTTGGGCTATTGCTAGTGTTGAGGGATTGTCTGGAGTAAAGTAAGGTTAAAGATCTATAGCCTTTTGCCATTAGTTGCTTAAGACTTTTGTCTTAAGTAATGTTTCCTCACTCTCTCTAGTCTTTATTTTTATTTTTATCTTTTTATTTTATTGTATTAATTTAGGATTAGATGAATTATACTAAGTAATTACCATCTAGATTACTATGATGATATATCATTACATTTTATTATTTACAAAGCATGCATTTATACTTAATGCCTTTGTTGTTACTATTCATGACATAGATTGGTGGTTGTTATCTAATGGTGTCCATTAAGGAGTTGTTAAATAATGATATTAAATTTAGCATTATTAATGATACTGTAATTAAGTTTTCTTATGGTTATTCCGATGAGGAGTGATTACATAGGAATGTTAGATGATGAATGTACGCCATTTCATTGTCACTTGCTAGATGTCTAATGAAATGTAGTTTAGGATAATTACAATTGAATTTATCTATTAAGGAGTCTAATAAACCATAATTAATCTTAAATTCATTAATCTTTCTTGCATCTTTTGACTAATAAAATATAAGTGAGATATGCATTTAGCTATTTAGGTGAGATTAGAATTAAGATAGCTCAAATGGGCTCATGTTGTTGATTTTTACATTAGCACTGTTCTTCCATTACCTTCCTTAATTCCCATAGGACTCCATCATTTTCTCTTACACATTTGTTGACTTCATTGACCACTCAGTGGGTGTTACCCCAATGAGGATTTCTATAAACCTTTAAATGAGTGATGGCTTATGAAGAATTTTTAGCTTTAATGGCCTTTCAACTAGAGTTGGCTCATAGAAAATTTTGGAGTTTTCCACCCAAGCTTCTTCTTATGTTCTCCCTAGCTTCTTCATTCCACTACCTTCCATGGAAGGTGTCTTTTATGTTGTCTTCTTTTTCCAAGGATTTGTAGCTTGTTTTGTCATCTTTTGAAGGTATGTAGCCTTCATCAAGATATGTGTTACATGCATGTCTCTCTCCTATGTTAGTTCAAACCAACTCACATGAGAATGTTCCTCCACTACTTGGGCAACCCATCCATTGTCAATTGCTTTCCTTTTCTTGAGCTAGTACTACCTTGACATCATGAGGTTCCTCTTTTACTACTACCAATTGTTCCTACATTTCTATCACCTACTATTCTTGCTAGAATAGCATTTGGTGAATCTAGGCATTATTAGTTTAAGGTTGAGTAAAGGTAGCCACTATAGTTGAGTTGAAAAGGTTTGTGTTGAAAGTATTACCCATTAACAAACTGTAAGTGTTACCTACTCCCATAAGGTTGGCAGTGTTACCCATCTACATTGGAGCAACAACATTGCCTGATTATCCACTTTTGGTTAAGATTCTAGATTTATTTGGCCTTTTATGTTGGGATGGTTTTGGATATCGCAATTATTTGTTCCTGTCATCTTGTAAAGAAAAGACAGCTTGGTGGTGGTCTTTAGTATGTATCTCACTATGACCTCTAGTGTTTCGCTCATTGTTCTAATTGCTAAAGCAATTTTCCTCATTAAAACCTAACTCTCAAACAAGCAAAAAATTTATGTATTGAAATGCAGCACCCTCACCTTGAGCACCAAATGTTGGCATTGGGAGTATAGCATGATAAGAATGAGGAAGCTTAACTTATCTATAATGTCTAATATTACTTAGTGAGAGTGAAATATAGGAATTTTTCTCTCTTCAAAGAAAAATAGGTTTGAGGAGCTATAAGTAGTCTATAACACCATATTCTTTTAGCCTCCCTTTCTCATACACTAATCTTCATACATGATTTTCAAGGAAAAGGAATAAAAATAATGTATTATTTTGTGTTACATAAGCCTTCAAATCTTTGTTTCATGCTCCATAGACCTCGTGAACCCTTCAATATTATCCTCTACTCATACTCCATCCATACAAGTCATAAACATCATGAAACAACCCATACAACTCGAGATTCCAACCACACATAAAAAAAAATTTAAAGCTAGCTGCGGGTTCCAATACTAGATTTTTAATGCAACTTTGAAAAATCATAATTAAATCTAGAAAAATTGAAATCAAGAAAATAATAGCTTTCTAGAAATCTCTAGATGTCAACTATAACCTAAAAATCATTCCAGGCCATGAAAACCTAGATGGACCACAATTAACAATAGAAAAGTTCTAAAGGTCTAGTTACCTAAGTTTGCTATCACAGGTTATTGATATAAATTCTAGAAAGATATGGATGTTAAATTTATGGGAAAAATAATTTTGGACCATGTTAAACTTGTTTAGGAACTGAATGATAATAAAACAATACACAAGGTTGGCTGGCGTTATTGGTTTTGATGCAAAATTTCAAATTTTCATTTCTCTTTCCATAGACTTCCAAATGGGATGCTTCTAGTTGCTATAGAGCATTGTGAATATCTAGTTTCTCCATGTAAAATTTTAGAACCATTGGACCTCATTTGACTCTCGAATGACACAAAAATGAAATTTGCTCAAGTGAACAATGCCCAGACCAAAACCAACTTCTAATGTGAACTTTGAAAAATTATAAGAAATTCTATATACCTCTAAATAATATAGCTCTTAGACTAGAAAAATGCTTTATATGAGATCTATGTGTGCAAAATCTTAGCCTCAAAATCACTCATTTGGTCAGATTTGGGTTCAGCTCACAAAATAGGTCATTTTTTGTCCTAAAATGATTTATTTATGTACCAAATGGTCTTCCCCTTGAACCAAGACCACTTGGGCACGTGCGAAAGCTTCAAAATAGTCCATTAAACTTGTCTAAGGAGTCCAACTATCCATACAACACAAAACCACTGCCCACTTGTTCATATACACAAGTTCTTAAAGACACATCCATGCATCTCAATGTCAAGAACATCTATTCTCATTCATATGCTTTCAATTCCCATACATATATCATATTTCCATGTATATACATATATTCAACTAGCTACACAACATTTACAACTTGGGGTTGCATCATTTGCCAATAATATGGTTACAAAATGACTGGATACATAATTCTTTTGTCAATCTCTTCTCTTCAAGTGTCATGGATTCCATCTTTTTGCTCATTTGGTCCACCTAGACATGTTTAGGTAATGAAGAGGAAAGAGTGAGATTCTAGAAATCCCAATAGCTTTTAAGCCTTTCAAGCATACATAAAAGCCATGATTTCAAGTCCAAGAATGCATGCATGAACCTTTAGCTACTAGTAATTGTATATACAACCATTTTCACATTCAAAAAATTCATACATATCATATATTTGCTTTTAAAAGTATTAGTTTAGCCTCACCCCTTTCTTTTAGGACTTTTGGACTTGCCTCACTCATTTTCAAGAGACTTTTGACTAAGTCTCACTCTTTTTGAGACTTTTGGCTTTGTTTTACCTAATCCTAAGGACTTTTGGCTCATCCTCACCTTTGCTAACAGGCTTTTGGCTTCATCAAGCTCATTTAAGCCAACCAACATTCATAAAACACATATATTATGCACATAATGATATCATGGCATGTAGAAAATCACTAGAAACATTTCTCATGGTAAAATCATACATACACATATCCAAAGACAAGAAAACAACAAGCATGCATGAGAGAAAGGTTAGAGAGTTACCTTGAATGCAAATGCACACACTTTTGCTTGATTTATCCTCCTTTCCTTTGGTCTAGACACATCAAATAGGACCCAATTACACTATTGAAACAAACTCTAACACCACACACACTTTAGAAAAGCTTGGTTTCTTATTTGGTACAATTATGGTTCCATAAAGCATCTAATGAAGCAACTACTAGAATTTAAGATCTTGGCTCCATTCTTTCCTTCAATTTATGATTCTTGACTCCATTTAGACTTCTTGGAGCCCTTACACAAACATTTTGAAGAGCGTAGCTATGTGTTGCTTCATTGTGCTACATTATGGAACTTATACCTCTAACTCTCAATCCATGGCTTCTAAAATTTTTTCAAGGCTTCTTCTCATATTCTCCTATCATATATAGTCCCAAACTAAGCTTAGAAGATTTTAAAATACTCCCTACGTCCTTGCTCTTGTCTTGCTTGAACCATAGGGAGCAAGTTAAGCCCATGGAGTTTTTAATTTTTCCTTGATAAAAGAGGCACTTGGGAAGCTTCCTAGGGGTCTTAGAAACTCAATTAAACTCTCACATAACCTTGGATATCCTTAGATAAAATCAGATTTTAGGATATGTTCAAAAACCCCTAACTTTGCTATCTTGAATTACACTAGTTTTCCTTCAAGTTTCTTCGCATCTCCTAGCTTCTCATAGTCTAAAACCTATGTTCCCTACTTGGTTTGGGTGAGAAATAATTCCCTCTTAGCTATCCTCTCCTTGACCAAACCAGACACTAAAAGAAGCTAGGAGGATGAAGCAACAAAATAAGAAGAATTACCTTAGTTTCCTTGATTCTTCAAGGGCTTCTTCCTTTAGTATAGTGTCCTCCTTTAAAGTCTAACCCTCTCCCTCTGAACCAAGTCCAAAACAAACCCATATAAGTAACTAAAACCATGGAAAGGGAGGTAGGAAGGAGGAGATCAACTTTCAAGAAGGTAGAAGCTTAATTTTCTTTAATTTTTCATACCTTTTCTCCTTGCTTTTCCTTCTTCTTCTCCTTCTTCCTTGATGCGTGTAACATCCGATTTTCTAAAAATTCAAGAAAATGTAATGAAACGCGAGAAACGTAACATATGATTTCTCCGTCAATGTACGAAATTCACCGGATATGAAAGGAAATCTCCCAAATAGAGTAAATTAAGGTCTAATAAAATTAGAATAATATTCTAGAGTACAAATAATGATGAGTCAAGGCCAGAGGTGCCCTAAAATTAGGGCTAAAATAGATTAAAAAAAAAGAATCAGAAAAAGGTCCCAAAGAGCCTCCGAAGTTAGGTATGAAGGAGCTAAGGACCAAAATGCAAAGAAAAGTTATATGCGAGCAAAATGTATAAATTGCCCTAAAGTTTAGGGAACCTTAGTTTCACCCTCTATTCGTGGCTTTAAGCACGAATATCAAAAAATAGGGCAAGAATCTCATAAATCCGTGACCCACAGTTAAACTCAGTTTGATGAGACAGGTCTAATGATGCTAAGTTGTTCGGATGACCGGGCGAGATCCGGTCTGGGATCCGATTAGCCCGATCAGTAGCCATGAGCAAAATAGAAAAAGGAAGTTGTAACAACTATAGAAATAAAAATAGCTAAAGGGTTAAGAAACCCTGAAGGAGTTTTAGGGACAGAATTGCAATAAAGGAAAAGTTTATAGCACAATCGTAATACAGAACGGTGAAAATTACATCTATAGACCCGGGTGTCCGATTGACACCGAAATTTATGAGGATTGAGGTTAAGGGCCCCTAACCCATGTTTGAAGCTTAATATGGCCAGAAAGTAGAAGAAATAATGTTCATAAATTTTAGAAAGTCTAAGGTATGTATTGTACCGTAAAACCTTAATTGGGCTCAGACACTGATTTTTAGACTGCTGTAAGGCCCAATAGTTGATTCTAAAGGCCCGATAAGAGAAGAGAAGATATGATTAGGGTTTTAGAGAAGATAAAACCCAAAAATAAATATAGAATGAAAGGAAAAGAAGAAAAAGATTTTAGTTATTTTAAAGAATTAACCATGGTTAAGTTAGAAACTAATTATGGTTGAGTTAAAAGTTGACCATGGTTGAGTTAAGAAATTACCCATGATTACTCTCCATAACTTAAGGGCTAAGGCAAGGCTTCCAAGTGTGTGGCCAAGAATTTTTAGAAAAAGATATTTAGTTATGAAATTAGAAAATCAAAAGAAAAAAAAGGAATGGAAGGTTAAGATTTGATCTTGAAAAGGTTGATCCAAGGGTCCAAATTTAGTATGACCATGTAACTTCATTAGATTCATCTTCTTCACCTCCATTCCACCATTTCCACGCCACACACAAGGAAGAAAGAAAGAAAAACGTGAAGAGAGAGAGAGAGGGAGAAAAAGTGGAAGATGAAGTGAAACCAAGCAAAACTACCACCATTCTTCACCAAATTTCTCCATTTTCTCCATCCTCCAACCATTTCTTCCAAAGGGCAGCAGCATCTTCATCTTTTCTTCAAGGTGAAATGTTGCTCTAAGTGGGAAAAGAAAGGATTTTACTGTGAGAAAACCAAAAGAAGCAAGGCTTAAGCTTAAAGAGTAAGTTTTCTCCATCTTATGCTTGTAAATCACATGCTTTAAGCTAGTTTTGTTAAACCCTAGCTATGAGTTATTTTTGGATAGGATATGATCATGAGTTTGTATGTTGAATATGAAGGCCTTGAAATGAAGTTTATATATTGAACATGAAGGCCATATGAGCTTAGTTATTGTTGTTATGTGCTGAAACTTTGGAAAACACAAAGATTGTAATTTTTGGGAAAATAGAAAGCATGGGGAGATGCTGTCCGAATTTTCCAAAAATTTTTATGGTGTTTTCTTGATTTCTTAAAGTCATGTATACCAAATTTCAAGTCCTAAAACATAAAGGAAAAGGTTATGGAATTTTTAGAACCAAAGAAACACACTTTGAGCCTAAAACGGAGCTAGATTATGTGATGACCAAACCGTGATATTGGGTCTGGAATTTGATGATTTTATCCATTCCAATGGATTCAAAAGGGTGTTTTTAGCTAGGAATACCTATGGGAAAGCCCCCAAAACTCATGGGATAAAATTCCTAAATTTTGGCCAAGAAAGGCATACTATTCGGCCATAGTGAATGGGAAGGGAAGGAGTTAGATTTTTTCAATTCCAATGGTCTCATTAAGTTTAAAAGGGGTCATCCTATTTTAAAAGCTAAGGTTTATGTGTTGATTGTAATGAATTATCATTATGATTATAGGGTTTGATGTTGTTTTGGGAACTCCAAAAGCAAGTAAACCGAGTCCCAAGGATTGAGGAACAAAGTTTGCTAAGGTAGTAGTTTTTCTCTCTCTTTCTTTAAGCTTGTATGTTTGTATAATGATAAGTGGTATGCTATATCAAGTTGTCATTTATGTTATAAGATGAGATATGTATGCTTAGATTGTGCTTGGCCTTGTATGAAATCCCTTGTATTGCTATGCGATATGTGGCATCTTGACTAGCATTATGTTATGTACTTACATGCTTGCTTGTGAATGAGATTGGTTTACTACTACTAAGATTTCATAATCTCACCCCAAATATAACCCATGCTAGGTCTGAGTTCAAGCAAAGAAAGAGCAAAGAATTTGGAGACATAAATCAAGGACCTTACTTTTTTGTACCACGTTTTGTTATGTAATTAAATATTTTAGATTACTGTGTGTATGAGTTATATTATGACACTGTAAGGTACTCAGGTATGAAATGGAAAGCCATGTATATACCCAATCCTGAAGTAAAAAGTGTATGACTATCGTGCATAAGATGCAAGAATGCTTGTGCCTAGATAAAGGTAAAATAATAATAACATGACCAATGAGGGGTAAAACTGCCCAGTTTGTCGTAGGGGCAACTTTATATGAATTTATATGTGCTCCACTAAGTAAGTATTTTTCCATTGTAAAGGACTTAAAGAGCTTGAAATAGAGCCCTGAACTGATCTTATACGATGTTTCTATAATTAATTATGTATTTTTAAAATTAGATAAGAATTTGGAAATGACCAAATGAATAGTAAAATTGTATGAGGAAGTTTTTGAAAGGAAAAATTTTTATCAGTTTAGGCTTTTCGTTGACTCATCTAAGTTTTATATAAGGTAGTAGTAGTAGGAAAAGTGTTATAAACTAAGGTATTACAATGCGTCTCTCTATCTGGTCTCACTCTTTATTTGGGCAGAATAAATAAGTTAGTTAAGAAAGGGCAAAAGTGGGATGCTTCATATAAACCAAATGGGAAGGAAATTATTCATTAAGAATTCCATCTACATCCCTTCTCTT
Source organism: Erythrophleum ivorense (assembly GCA_026724425.1). Taxonomy (NCBI): domain Eukaryota; kingdom Viridiplantae; phylum Streptophyta; class Magnoliopsida; order Fabales; family Fabaceae; genus Erythrophleum; species Erythrophleum ivorense. Next base: position 16,509 of record JAIUCV010003591.1, read on the forward strand.
GGCTAATTCATTTGAGGTTCATTTTAGCTCTTTTTTAAGAACCGTCTTTTCTATCATAAAATTTAAGTCCTCAATTTTATAAAATAGCTTTGAAAGCACTTAATTTAGATTAAAAACCTTCTCGAATGAACCAATCAAAGTTCGAGTCAATTGATATTAAAAAACATACACTAGAGGGGTTTTAATTGTCCCAAGGGTTCTCATTATTTTTAGGGCCTTTTAGAACCTTGAAAAGCTCAAATTTCCTATTTAAAAATTCCTCCTTGGTGTTTTCTAAAAAATGCTCATATTTACAAAAATATCACTACACTTTCAGCCATTTTATTGAACCACCCTGGCTTGGGTTTTTGAGTATCTTAGATTTGGGATCCTCATTTTTCATTATTTAAAATTTTATTCTAATTTTATTTGGCCTTAAATTATTCTCTCTGGGAGACTTCCTTTTATATTAGATGTGTTTTGCACATTTACAAAGAAACCGAACATTACGTTTTTTATATTTACGGAGGGACCGGATGTTACATAGTCATTGATACATCATGATGGTTTGATGTAATCATTTTCTAAAGATGATAAATGAACTAATCCTATAGTTTAGGGTTTATTTTTATTTGATAGCTAAGGAACTGTGCCAGCTATTGTTTGTCTTTCTAGGGTTATATGAGATTTCCTTGGTTAAATAAGACTTGATAATGTAGAGTAGTAAGTTCATTTTAGGCTTATAAAAACTCTAGTTTTATAAGGCTTTTATAACAAATATTCATTGTATTTTTTTTAACTTAAACTTGCAAAATGGAATGACTAATTAGAAGTTAAAGTTAGGGTTTACTTAGGAAATGTCTTATCTTTTTAAAAGTTGTGTTGTAAAGGTGATATAAAAAAGATAAAAATAGTATTTGGTAAAAATTTAATATAAAAGTCACTTTTAAAAGCATATTGATTGATAAAGCATTTGGTAATAATTTTCATAAGTTGTAATTATGTAGAACGACAATAAAGGGGTAGGTGATAGAACTTGCTTTTGTGAATACTTAAAATCTAAAAAGCTTTATTATATCCACTACAAGAAGTCAAGAGATTTCTCACAAAAAATTATATGAGAGAATTTGTCATGGAAATTATCTCTAAAATTATCATGATGTGCAATATACAAAGCTTTATCATGGTAATTTCCTGTGAAAAAAAATTTATGATTGTTTTTTGACACAATTTTGTGAAAAATACCATGATAAATATGGCAAGTTCTGGCGGGAAGCTTTTCTTAAGGTATTTTTCTGTGAGAAACAAAATACCAAAAAAAAAAATCCATATCCTTCTGTCTGCTAAATTTTGAAAAAACAATAAGAAGACCCTTAAATTTTCTCACAGAAATATTCCATGAGAACTCTCACAGAATATAGCCGAGAGAAAAATTTAAATTTCTCACGGTATAGTTATGTGAGAAAAACTATAAGAACTTTGCATTTTTCATGCATGGGAAGCTTTTTTCTCATGGATATTTTCCGTGAGAAAAGTCACTTAATTCTTATAAAAATTTTACGAGAAATTTTTGTTAGAAAAATGCTTTTTAATCCCCAAACCAGAAATGTGAATTTGTTCTGCGCAAACCAGCTCATTCTTTATCTTCTTCATCTGTGACGTCAGATCTGGTGTGCTACTTCTAGATCTTTCACTTTCTCCTTTGTGTAAGAGCTCCACGGCATGCAAGAACCTCCACTACTTCTTCTACCACTCACTGTTGCTCCTCCTTCAATCTATTGCGGGTTTACTCATCTTGTAGGCTAAAGGTACTCATTCTTTCATCCATTGCTTCATTTTTTACCTTATCCTTGTTTCTGTTTCATGATTTTGTGTATTCCATCATGATTTCTTCCTTTACATCATCATTCTCCATCTGATTTGGCTTGTTATATGTTGTTGGGATATGTTCACTGATTAGCTATTTATTTTTTGGAATGTATAAATTTATTTTATTATCTTATATTTCTGTAATAACTTTTATAATCAAAAGATTAATTAAGTTTATCCCTTATTCATTCTAAGCTATAGGCTTTTTTTTTCATTTTGTGAAAAAAAAATTCACCTAAACTATCTTCTAAGTTTGAAGAATTTACAACAACGGATGTAAAAAAACAAAAAAAAGGAAATAGAAATTTTTTTTAAAGGCACAGTAAACAATTCTGTCTTGTGCCATTGCAAAGAATGTACCTCCTTTTAGTTACTTAGTTGATTTGATATGTAATTTTTCAATTTTTAAACAAAAATGAATAAATATGAATTAGAGATAGAAAGATGTGCATGGACAAACACAAAAACTAATTGATAATGATGAATTATAAAGAAACAGATTCACTAACATAAAACCAAGCCCATCTGTTATCCACAGCATTGAAATTACAATATTTAGTTTGTCTAAAATTGCTTCTTGCCTTTCTAAAACCACTTTTATGAAGTCAAAGGTTAAAAGTCTTCATTTTGTAAGTTATTTGTTATGGGCTTTTTCATATCCTCACATTCAATAAACTACTTAGTCTAAACATGTATACCTGTAAAGAACTATTCAAGATTTCTTTCAATTAGTTATACTAGTACTAAATTCACTTAAATAAGAGAGGAGATTCAACATTTGAAAAAAAAATGAATAGAATGAAATGTTGATATATTTTTTTTTTTCTTGTATCATAAAATAGGAGAAGGACTTATTCTGAAAATAAACAAAATAGGCAATTTCTTATGTAACCCTAGCAATAGAAAAAAAAAAGAAAATAAAGAAAAACCAAGCAAAGGAGAGAAGAGAACTTCATTTTCTTAATAATATGGGGAATCAAGACTAGGCATCACTAGAAAATCTTTTTTTTTTTTAAATATCCCAATGTTTACTAAAAAAGATAATTTCCAATTGACATAGGGATTATAGCAAGGGAAGATCACCCTCTTCATTCTCCTTTAATAATTGTGTGAATTTTTTTTCACTTAAATGCCCATAAATTCATGCATGCTAAGCCACAACAAAGGAATTACTATCATATTCACATTAAAAAAAATTAAAATTGTTGGGTAGAGAGAAAGAGATATCTAATGCCATATGTTATTCAACTTCCTGAAATCAACACTTATTTCACCTAATAATTTAATATTAATTTAGCCTCCACAAAGCATGAACATGATCCAATAAATTTTTTACATCTTTTTAAACAACCCAAATTGAGTTCACTTTGATTATCAAAATTCTTCTCCTTCCTTAAAATCCAACAGTTCATGGAATGAAGAACTGTTAGTGCACTTCCAAATGTCATATTTTTCGTGAATCTACAATAGCATTATTCTGATTTGTTAAAGCTATTTGTTATTTTATTTCATTTATCTATGTTGGCAAAAGCTAGAGTGGACGTTGATCTTGATGAGAAGGTAGACTACTTGGGGTTATTTAATTGAGATATTTGCTACAAACTTTCAAGGGAATTAAGCCTAATGGAACTTTTTGAACATCGTTATTGGATGTATAATAGAACAGAGGGTAATTGTTAAAGGATTACACATAAGTTCTTTGTGGGTGTAGAAAAGTTTGTTCAATTTGCAAGTCATTTAAATGTATTTAAGGAAGAAGGGAGGTTTAAATACCCTTGTGTAAAATGAAAATGTATGAAGTATCATAATGTATATGAAGTTAGGATGCATTTGTATAAAAAAGAGTTTATGCCTGATTATTACTATTGGCATAATCATGGAGAGAAATGCCCAACATCAGCTCCAATTGAGATTAACATTGATATAGATTTTAATCCATAGGAACAAATGGTTAGGGATGTAGTTGAGGCATCATTCAAGAGATAACACCATATATTTCTAGCTCATATCACAACATTTACATGTCTCACATTCATAATTTCCATGAAGGAGCAAGAAAAGGAGTTGAAATAATACAATTTCTTGCGTTGCGTCGTGCGTAAAAATTTCATTTGGTGTTACATGGACCGTGTGACCTCATGCTATACTTTTCCATATTTAATTACATGGTTACAACTCATTTTCATCATAAAATGTGGCCTATAACTCATGGAACTCAAGGGAAAGCTCAAAATAGTCATATGCATTTTCGGTCAGAATTGACCCCTTTTCTGACCAAACTTTGAAAAATCATAACTAATACTAGAAAAATCTAAATCATGCATTCTTGGTCATTCTGGAAAACTAAAGATGTCTAATTTACACTAAAAATATGTCTAAATCATAACATCTATCACAGAGGACGTTTGATAACTGAAAATGTCCAAAGGTCAAACTACCTTCTGGAACTGTCATAGATTTCTGTAGCAAATTTTGAAAATGTCCAATTAATTCTAAAAAAATACAATCCATGCAAATGATACCAATCTAGAAATCTATGGACATTAAATAGAGGGGAAAAATATTTCCAGACCAGCTCAGGCAGCCCAACCCTTGGAATTCAATGGAACAGTAACTCAGATCAGCTGAATTCCTTAATACTGGATAGAATCTTCAAAAATTCATATCTCCCTCTCTAGACATCCAAATGAGGTATTTCTAGTTGGCATAAATTACTGTCCAATTTTTAGTTTCTTTGTATAAAATTATGTGGAAATTGGACATCATTTGGGCCCTATGTGACAGATTTTATTTTTGGACCAAATGAATAGTGTAGCATACCAAAATCAAAAAATTTGCCAACTTTGAAAATTCATAAAATATTCTGTAGACCTCCAAAAATTATGATCTTTAGCTTCTCAAAAATCTCTCAACAAGTTCTAAATGAATGCCAAATCTCAGATCAATAAGAGCTCATTTGGTCAAAAAGTGACATAAGGTTCCACTATGGTCAATTTGGGCTCCATATGAGGTACTAAAGTAACCAAATGGCTTTCCTAGGGTTTGGCATCTTTTGGGCAAGTCTAAAAGTATGATTAAGACATGTATAAGCTGCCCAAATGGTCCCTAATCTCATGTGTAACACTATCATTTTTGGCTCATATCCATCATGCCTTACATGCTCATATGAGATATGGGAAGAATAAAGAGAGATCATCCTCCTTGGGTTCATATTGTTTCTCACATGGCATCATGCATGGTTAGAAATTCACTTTAGTGTCACATGGACCGTGTGAGCTCATTCTATGCATCCTCATATTTAATTACACCATTACAACTCATTTCAATCCCAAAGACATGCTTTAAGCCCATGGAAAGCAAAAAGGGATATGAGACATGAATATTCAATTTCGGCCATACTTGGCCTCATTTCTGGGCAAAGTTTGGAAAATCACAATTAAATCCAGAAAAATAGAAAACATGTAATCTTGGTCATTCTGGAAAGCTTAGGATGTCTAATTCATACTAAAAATATGTACAAGTCATAACATTCCACACACAGGATGTTTGACAAGCGAAATCATCTGGAGGTCGGAGTGGACTCTGCTACTGTCACAGTTTACTGATATGAACTTCAAAAATGTCTAACTAATTCCAAAAAAATCCAATGCATGCAAATGATACACTATGGAAAGATGTGGATGTTAAATAGAGAGGAAAAATGTCTCCAGATCAGTTCATCAAGCCAAACTCACAGAAATTGATGGAACAGTACCTCGGGCCTGACAAGATGACTAATGCTGGGCAGAACTTTCGAAAAAGCATATCTTCCTCTATAGACCTCCAAATGAGGTGCTTCTAGTTGCTAAAAGTCACTGTGACTGTCTAGTTTCTGCTTATAAAATTTTGTAGCTACTGGACTACGTTTGCCCCTCGGATGACACCATTCCACAACTGATCAAATGAACAGTGTTTATGAAAATTCGAATTTCTGATACCAATTTTGAAAAATAATATAAAATTATACAGACCTCTAAATGACTTGATCTTTAGCTTCCCAAAAATCTCTAGACAAGATCTACTCACAAGCCAAATTTTAAGGCAAGGAGAGGTCATTTGGTCAGATTTGGACATCATGGGCAAAGTGACCTATTTCTTATGTTAATAGAGGGCTAATGGAGTCCAACTTTGCTTCTCCTACCTCTAGGACTCTATGAGCACATGAGAAAACATCAATCTAGGCTGTCAAACATGGCTCAAGTGTCTAACAACTAAGATTTGCAAAACTCACTCTCCCACACTAACATATACATCCATGTGGGCAATACTAAGATCTTGCCATTCATTACCATTCATTCCAAAACTTGCTACATCATGCACTATAAATTCCATTCTCATACATATACATTAAGTACATCCATTTACAGGTGCTATATCATGTACAGCATTAAATTACATCCCTTGACTTAACTATAAAATGGTGACAACATGGCTCTTTTACTATTTCTTGCCGTTTTCTCTGGCTTCAAGCTTGATAGCTCCCATCTCTTATCTCACTTGGTCCACCTAGCATGTTAGCATGGTGGAGAGGAGGAGTGAGATTCAAAGAATCTCAATAGCTCATCTCTCATTCAAACATACATAAACCATGTAAACAAGTCTCACAATGTATGCATGGGCATATTAGCATGTGCAAACATAAGAAATGCATTTTCAACATTTGAGTAGTCCATACATAACATATAAGAGCTTGTCAAGTACATGGGTTAGCCTCACCCACTCACTTGTGGATTTTGGACTTGCCTCACCCATTCTTTAAGAGGTTCTTAGACTTAAGCCTTACTCTTAGGAGTCAACGTTACTTTTGGGAGACTCTTTGCTTTGTCTCAACTAACTTTAGGGTTCTTGGCTCATCTTCACCTTGGCTAAAGGGTTGTTGGCTTTTCCATACTTAAGCAAAGCAAAGCAATCACATAAACATCATTAAAGTTCATGAGGCATCATCATGCTAGCATACTTTTCATGGGTTAAAAACATACATACATACATGCAAGACAACGTAAACACACATCTATGCATGAGAGAAGGTGGAGAGAGCTACCTTATTGGCTATTCACCAACTTTCCCTTTCAATTTGTTTCCTCCCTTGTTGGTTTCACAATCACCTCTAGATGGGAGTACTTCTCTTGAGCCTAACC
>JAIUCV010003592.1:0-23490 GCA_026724425.1 Erythrophleum ivorense
GCTCTGGATGTTACTAATAGCTAAAAATAATTCCAGACCAAGACAATCTCATTTAGCTCATGAAAATTGATGGAATAATAATTTGGATGATGCTCTCAAACTAATACAGACCCTAATGTTAAAAAATTCATAACTCTCTCTATACTGATCCAAATTAATGCTCCTGGTGGTTATGGAAAGCTTATGATGTCTAGTTTATACTTATAAAATTTCATAAGCATTGGACTTCATTTTCCCCATGAGTGATACAGGATTGCAAACTAACCATATGAACAATACCCTTGATAGTTTTTACATAATTTGGCCAACTTTGAAAAATCATAATAAATTCTCTACAGTTCCAAATTGAGTGCTCTTTAACTTTTTGAAAAGCTTTAGATGAGACCTACTTGTTTGCCAAATTTCATATAAAAACTTATCAATTTGGTAAGACTTTGTTTCAGCTCAAGAAAATGGTTAATTTAAAGTCCATAAAGGGGTAAAAAGACACCAATGGCTTTCTCATTATTCCACAACCACTTGGGCACATCCAAAAGCATACTTACAGCATATAGAAGCATGCTAAATAGTTCACATCATCATGGAACTCATTCTCACCTCTTCACTTGAATTTATACACAAAAACATCAAGGCACATGGATGGCTAAAACTCACATAAGCATACATTTGGTTCCAAAATGGATTCATATATCATATTTACATACTCTTACATATGCTCAATAATTTACACCTCATAAACAACATTTGGTTACAAACTTTGACATCAAAATGACTAATTTTCCTATTCTATTGTCAAGAGTCCATACTTCAAGGTACTTAGCCTCCATTCCTTAGTCCACTTAGCTCACTTAGACATGGTTAGACATATGTGGAGGAAAAGTGAGATTCCAAGAATCCCAATAGCTCTTTACCCTTTCAAATATACATAAAGGATGCATTTTCATGTCAAAGAATATATGCATGGCATAAAAGCTACTAATGAACATACATAAATCAGTTTCCTTGTCATGTAAACTCATACATGTCAAGCATAGGCTCTAAAGGGTGTTGGTATAGTATCACCCAATTTCTTTGGAACTTTTGGATTTGCTTCATCCACTTTAAGAGACTTTTGACTTAGCCTCACTCTTTTTGAGATTTTTGGCTTTGTCTTACTCATTTTTAGGGACTTTTGGCTCATCTTCACCTATTCTAAGGAACTTTTAGTATAACTATACCCATTCAAGCCACTTTGCATCCAAAAACCCATTTCAAGAAGTATCATGGTACCATAACATGTAATCCATAACTAGGAACATATCTCATAGTTCAAACATACATACAAGTACCTAATGCAAGCAAATATCCAAGGAATGCATGTAAGAAATGTTAGAGAACTACCTTGAAGCAAGAATACAAACTTTTGCCTTGATTACTCATTCCCCTTTTCGGCCACACACATGCAACTAGGTAGGGCTTGATCACTTGGCCTAGACACATCAAACAAGGTACAATTCAATCATCAGGACAAGTTTTAGCCTTATACAAACTCTACACAAGCTTACTTTGTTCTAAGACACCATTATAGTTTCATACAAGGCATAATGAAGCAACCTTTGGAATTCATGATCTTGACTCCAATTTTTCATTCAATCCAAGTCTCTTGACTCCCTTTAAACTCCTTAAAGTTATCACAATTTCAATTCAAGGAGCCTAAATTTAAGTTTCTTTTTTATGTCTTAAAATGGAGTCTAAACATCCATCTCATAAACCATGATTCTTAAATTCAAACCAATGCTTCCCTTGATGTTTATTAATCATATTTAGGCCATTCCGATCCTTGGAATCAAAATAAAATCTCCCTAGGTGCTTGTTCTAGCTTTGGCCGAGACATGAACAAAGGAATGGACCCATGGAGTTTGCTTGATTCTTCTTAGGGAATTGACATTTGTGAAACTTCCTCAGTGTCTTAGAATCTCATACATACTCTTACATAGGCTAGACTATTTTTAGAAAGTTTCAAAAATGGCTAGGTGCAACAAAAATCTTAAGTTGTACAACTTAAATTTTAAAACTTTTCTTTAAAATCTAAGTGCATATTCTTGTTTCTCATACTCTAAAACCTTTTTTTCTTCATTGCTAAGACTAGAAATCATCCCCCCTTTTGTGGTCTATGGTTGGCCGAAAATTCACCCATGGAAAACAAAGAAGAAGAAGCAAAGGAAGCCATGGAAGTTACCTTGATTTCACACTTTTTCAAGAGTTTTTTCACTTGCTTCTTGTCTCTCCTCCAATTTCTATCATCCTCTCATTGAGCCAGCCATGAATGATCCTTAAATCAATCATCAAAACCATAGGAAAAGAGAGGAGAAATAGGAGAACAAGATTAGTGAAGGAAGAAGCATGAAAAACTATGAATTTGTTTACCTTTTTCCTTTGTTTTGCCTTCCTTCTCTCCTCCTTGGTGCACCACTTCAAGAAGCTTGGGGTTTTATTTTGGTGCGGATGAAAGTCAGTCAAGGCAAATGGAAGAAGTGGGGCATGCTATATATAGGCTAGGGGTTCATTTAAGACTTTTTAAATTTTCAATTTTACTCTTCGTTCTGAGTTCTTTCTATTTGGGATCATTTTAACTCCTTTTCAAAGACTTTCTTTTTCATTATGAAATTTAGGTCTTCTAATTCATAAAATGCCTTTGTTTTCACCCAAATGGGATTTAAAACATTCCTAAATGAATCGATCAAAATTTGGGTCAACTGATATTCTAAAATGTAAGCCGGAGGGATTTAAACCTTTCTAGGGGTTCTTATGGTTTTTAGGGCCTCTGAAAACGCTAAAAAAACTCAAATTTTCTATTTAAAAATCCGTCCTTTGAGTTTTTTAAAAAGTGTCCAAAATTACAAAAATGCCACTAATTTTTGTTTGATTTTATTTAGCTATTCTGGCTTTAGTTATTGGGCATCTTAAGCCTTATGTTCTCATTTTTAATTTTTTATATTATTGTCCTAATTTTATTTGGTCTTAAATCTTTCTATTTAGGGGACTTCTTTTTATAACTGGTTCATTTCTGAAATTTTTAGAAAAATCGGACATTACATTTTACCTTTCAAGTGGGTCAACCAAAGTCCATAGTTAATTAGTGTATATGGATTCCATCTCAGATCTCATGGCCTCTAGCCATTTCTCTGGTTCTGGACCCTCAATAGCCTCAGTAGGTTGTCGGCTCATTTTAGTCCATTGGCATTATATCGCCATGTTGAGTCACAACAAATCCATATCTTTTGGGCTTATGATGAATGCTACCAGATCTGTATAGGCCTTATGTCATTTGAGTAGGTTCTTGTTCCATAACAACTTATGAAACTTGCTTAGGTTTTATAAGAGGTTCAATGTTATCTTGCATCTCTCAAGCTTTTTCAAGTTGCTACTTTTTCTTGAAATGAATTCTCTTTCCTAAAAAATCCCAGTTCTTGCAACAAACACTTTACCTTTAGAAGGATTATAGAAGTAGTATTGATAAAGAAATTTATGTTCACTCGCAGTTGTCGAACTAGCCAAGATTAGTGATTTTTACTAGTTTGCAGTATAATGCCTACCAGGTTGTCTCCCACGGAGCTTTTAATCAAATCAATTAATTTAGGAATGACAAAACTAGAATTATGATGATTTGGGTTTTGAATATGAAGTCACACTAATTAAACAAAATAGCAAATCAATGAACGAAAACAAAATAAAATGAAATTCAATCAAAATGATGTGTAACTAATCCAAAATTTTTCTCCTGATAATTTCCTATCCTTGTCACCAAAAAATACCTCTAGTTTGATTTTTAATGCTCTAGTTATTTCAATTAACGTTCCTAAACTATTGTTCAAGATTTCAATTAGTTTGTATTGCTAATTAGAGCGCAACTGTGCTTCTGTCAACAATACGAAACCAAAATATTTGGCATGTGATTAGAGATACATGCAGAATCCTAACGTGATTCAAAATGAATTTAGTTGATTAATCAACCGATTAAATCAAATTACATTCTCAAATAGATCAAACGAATCAGAATTCATATAACAAAAATTATCTAACCAGAATGATAATAATTACACGAAAACAAAGAATAAAAATGAAATACATCCTGAAATCAAAATTCAAACCAAAGTTCTATACAAACAAGGGCTCAAGTTTCCTATTAGGTTCAAACTCCAGATTGATCACCGAGAAAATTAAAAAGACATGGGAGAAGATGAAAACAAGAATAAGAAGTAGAGAAGATGGAATGTATTTTATGGTGACATTTTCTCCTCTTTAAATAGGCGAAGTTGCCTTCTCCCATAAGAAATATAATACTAATCTTGAAGTTAATCTTGAAGTAGTATCCAAGTCCTTGTAGGAGTCTTCTAACCTAATCCTTTTAGGAGTCTTCTATCCTGCAAAATACAATTAAAAAAAATAATTGGGCCTCCATTGGATAAATATGATAAAAATGTAATTAAAGTCCATTAATCTAAATTAAGCCCACTTAATATAAAATAAGCCCAAAGCCATCAAATTATTCATAATAATTTATTATTAAGACTAAATATGAGGAATATAATAATATTGAAATATCAAGTATCCTATGATTTTCTTAAAATACCCTACAAAATAACATTTATCTGATTTGTGGCCAAGCTTATTTGAGACCTATCTTTTAACATAAGCCTCACAACCCTAAATCTTTATAAAAGACATACTAAGATGCTTCCCAATCCATATCTCATATGTTGTCTTTTGAACCACTTAAGAGGGAATATGATTGAGTATGAAAGTTGTTGGTTTTAAAGAAAAACCCTAAAAGGAAATGGGAAGATCTGCATGACCTATCATTGATCGTACCATGTCCAACAAGGTGCGATTCCTCCTTTCTGAAACACCAGTCCATTATGGCATTCTTGGTAGAGTGAGTTGTGGTACAATACCATACTCTTTTAGATAGTCATGAAACTCTTGGCTTAAGTATTCTCCACCTCAATTTAGTCGAAGTATCTTGATACTTTTACCAAGTTGGTTTTCTACTTCATTTTTAAACTCTGAACTTTTTGAAGGAATTGGATTTGGATTTCATAAGATACACATACCTATACGTACTGAAATTATTAGTAAAAGTGATGAAGTATTGAAAACTGTAATGTCCCACATCGGGTAGGAGACCCTGGGGCTAAGGCCTTATAAGTGGGAGTGAAGCTCTCCCCACCGACGAGGCCTTTTGAGGGAGGATCCCTGAATGGCGGATCTCCTCAGGAACAAAACCCCACCAGGCCACGTGCCGGGTGTCGCAACGGGGACAATATCGTCGGAGGGTCTGTGTGGTGTTTGCCTCCGACGATATTGTCCCTGTTACGACACCCCGTGGTACTCTCATTTCTTATGTGGTGGGATTTTGTTCCTCCCTTAGGAAAACGCGTCGTTAGTGGGGAGAGCTTCGCTCCCACTTATAAGGCCTTAGCCCCAGGGTCTCCTACCCGATGTGGGACATTACATTCCACCTCCCTTGGGGCCAACCCGTCCTCGGGTTGCACATGCGGCTAGGTCGGCTCTGATACCATAAAATGTAACACCATATATTTCTATCTTACTTCCTATCATTTCTAAGTTTCCCATGATGAATTGCACAAAAGGGAATGGAAGATGACATTAAAATAATGCCTTATTTCGCGTTGCGTAGCGTATGAAAATTCCATTCGGTGTCACGCGGACCATATGAGTTCATACATCACATTCTCATATTTAATTACATACATACAACTCATTTACATCACCAAAGTTGGCCCACAACTCATGGAAACCGAAATGGAACCTAGAATATGGAGGTTTATTTTCGGCCAGATTTGGCCCCTTTCTGGCACAATTTCAAAAAATCATAACTAATTCTAGAAAAATAAAAATCACACATTCTTGGCCATTAGGGAAATCTACGGATGTCTACTTCATAGTAAAAATATGTACAGACCATAACACCCATCACAGAGGGCGTTTGACATCCGAAAATGTCCAGGGGTCAAACTGCCTCCTGATGCTATCACAGATTCTGCAGCAAACTTTGAAAATGTCCAATTAATTACAAATAAATCCAATCCATGAAAATGATATCAATATGGAAAGCTGTGGATGTTATCTAGAGGAGAAAAATACTTTCAGACCAGTTCAGGTACCCAAAGTCTCGAAATTCAATAGAACAGTACATCAAGTCGGGTAAGGGTCCTGATACTGGACAGAATGTTCAAAAATTCATATCTCCCTCTCTAGAACTCAAAATGACGTGCTTCCAGTTGGAACAAGTCACTGTGAATGTCTAGTTTCTCTGTATGAAATTTCATGGCAATTGGACATCGTTTTCCCCATGAGTGACAGAATTCAATTTCGGACAGATGCTACAATACCAAGGACCAAAACCAGAAAATTTTCCAATTTCAACAATTCGCTAAATATTCCACAGACCTCCAAAAATTACCAAATTTAGCTTCTAAAAAATCTCTCAATAAGCTCTAGATGCATGTCAAATTTCAGGTCAAGAAGAGTTCATTTGGACAAAAAGTGACATAGCCTCATGAAATGGTCATTTTTGCTTCCTACCAAGAGTCACTTGCACCAAATGGCCTCTTCTTGAATTTGGCACCCCTTGAACAAGTTTCAAAGCACAAATATGACTTGTAGAGGCTGCCCAAGTGATCCCAAACCTCATGCAACTCATTTTGGTCTATCAACATCTATTTATGCATAGTTACATCAAGCCATCCAAAAGCCAATTTGCACAATACTAGAGATTTAGTGTCATATAAAGTGTACATCATATTCATATATCATTTTACACTTGTCCATGGCCTTACATCACAAAAATATTACATACATCATTACTTTGACATTTAACCACCATTTAAAGTACATAATACACCAAAACAAAGATGTTCAATGTCCTTGGCTTGCATCTCCTTGACTTGGAACACCACCTAGACAATTCAAGGATGAAGGGGAAAGGGGGGGGTGAGATTCCAAGAATCTCAATAGCTCACACACCCATTCACACCACATTCAAGGCATACATATACCAAATGCACCATACAAGCATAAAATGTGCAATAAATTTCATTCCATGCCACATTCACATGTCAAGATTACTTTCATGCTCTAGGGACTTTTGATTTAGCCTCACCCCATTTCTAGGACTTTTGGATTTGCCTCACTCTTGGTCTAGGGACTTTTGACTTTGCCTCACCCATTCAAGTGACTTTTGGCCTTGTCTCACCCATGCCATGAGACTTTTGGCATCTCCTCACCTTCATTATGGGACTTTTGGCATCACCTCACCCTTATGGGCCCTTTCCACAACCATAGTCATTTGAGACAACACATTGGTACCAATGCACACCAAGGATTAAGTGGCATATTATCAAGCATCAAGAATGCATGCAAGCACACTAAGACATACATATGCACACAAGAATGCAAAGATAATGAGGTGGAGAGCTACCTTTTATGTATGCAAGCTCACTTTGCAATTTCCTTCTCCTCCTTGGTTTCACAAGAGCACCTAAATGGAGTAGGATTCTCTTGGCCTAGACATTACGAACATCACACAATTACACATTTGAAGCAGGCCAAGATATTAAACTAAAGCTTATTACATACTTGGCTCCAAAATAGACATATTGGTTCCATAAATGGCCTATTGAAGCAACTCATATTATTCAAGTGCTAGGCTCCATTCTCTTGTTCTTTCTAAACTTCTTGGACTCATTTAAGGTCCTTGGAGCCATCACACATTCAATTACACAATTGGAAAACCAAGTTGCTTCACAAAGCACCATTATGGACACCATTAGGCCATCTCCCAATCTATGGCTCCTAAATTTTTCCCAATGGTTTCTCCCATCTTCTAACATCATATAAAGTCCCAAAACAAGGCTAGAACAAATTAAAACATCCCCTAGCCTAATGAACCTAGCTTGGCCGAAATATGCACTATAATGGAAGTTCATAGACTTTGTGATTTTTCCTTGATGGGAGAGCCACTTGGGAGGCTTTCTAAAGGTCTTAGGAGTTCAAGGAAATATTCAAATAGCCAAGGAAACATTCACACAAAATCAGATTTTGCAAAACCCTAGAAAACACTACACTTTTCTAACTTGTTTTCTATTGGTTTTTCGTGGAATTTCTTGCCAGATGCCATCTCCCCATGGCCTAAAACTCTTGTTCCCTCCTTGTATTTGGATAGAACATCCTCCCTTCCTTTGGTTCTATTCTTGGCTGAAATACACACAAAGGGAGGGGGAAGAGAAGATGCAACAAAAAGCAAAGATTACCTATGGTTCAAGTGAGCTTTCAAGTGTCTTTCTCCTTCATTCTCTTCTCCTTAGCAAATTCGAAATTCTCCCCTTAGGTCTGGGTCAAAAACAGAACCAAATCATTCAAAAAATCCATGGAAATAAAGGAGGAAGAGAGGAAAACAAGATTGGAGGAAGATGGAGCAAGAAATTTCATGAAATTACCTAGTTTCTCCTTGGCTTTCTTCCTCTTTTCCTCCTCCCTTTTGTGTGCCTAAGAGAGCTAAAGATTTTATGTATTTTGGGCAGAATGGGTCATGCTTATTAAAGAGGATAAGAAGGGAGAAAAGTGTGGAACACTTTAGAATATTCAAGAAACCATAAATTCCAATTTTGCCCTTCCGTAATGGCAAGTTCGTTTCGGCTTCGTTTTAGCTCCTTTTTGAGAACCGTCTTTTTTATCATAAAATTTAGGTTCCCAATTTAATAAAATGCCTTTGGAATCACTCAAATCGGAGTTAAAACCATCCCGAACAAATCGGTTAAAGTTCGGGTCAACCGACGTTGGAAAGAGTACACCGGAGGGGCTTTACCAGTCCCGGGGCTTCCCATAGTTTTTGGGGCCTCTGAGAACCTTGGGCAGCTCAAAATTTTCATTTAAAAAGCCCTCCTAGGTGTTTTTCTAAAATTACACTTATTTACAAAAATGCCACTGGCCTTTTGGCAATTTTTTTTACTACCCCACAGAGCCTCCGACGATATTGTCCCCGTTACGACACCCCGTGGTACTCTCATTTCCCACGTGGTGGGGTTTTTTTCCTCCCTTAGGAAAATGCGTCGTCAGTGGGGAGAGCTTCGCTCCCACTTATAAGGCCTTAGCCCCAGGGTCTCCTACCCGATGTGGGACATTACATTCTATCCCCCTTGGAGCCAACCCGTCCTTAGGTTGCACATGCGGCTAAGCCAGCCCTGATACCAAACACCATATAGAGCCTCCGACGATATTGTCCCCGTTACGACACTCAGCACGTGGCCTAGTGGGGTTTTGTTCCTGAGGAGATCCGCCATTCAGGGATCCTCCCTCAAAAGGCCTCGTTGGTGGGGAGAGCTTTGCTCCCACTTATATCGCCCGTTCCCAGGGTCTTCCTACCTGATGTGGGACTTTACATTCCACCCCCCTTGGGGCCAACCCATCCTCGGGTTGCACATGCGAACAGGCCGGCTCTAATACCACTGCCCCACAGAGCCTCCGACGATATTGTCCCCGTTACGACACCCTGTGGTACTCTCATTTCCCACGTGGTGGGGTTTTGTTCCTCCCTTAAGAAAATGTGTCGTCAGTGGGGAGAGCTTCGCTGCCACTTATAAGGCCTTAGCCCCAGGGTCTCCTACCCGATGTGGGACATTACAAAAACCACCTCTGGCATGTGTATTCATAGGCCCACATACGTTACTACGTATTAGGCCCAAGAGATTGTTAGCATTATGTCTAGTGAATGGAGCTTTTATCATCTTTCCTAATGAATAAGACTCACATGTCTCAAATGATTCAAAGTCAAACAAGTCCAAGAATCCATCTCAGGGGAGTTTGGAAATTCATTTCTCATTTATGTGGCCCAAGCGGTGATGCCAGAAGCATGTTGGATTAATATCATTTGATTTTAATCACTTTGTATTAATGTTATAGTTAGTAGGCTCAAGATCTAAAATATAAAACCATTAAACATTTGCACATTAATAAAATATTTCATTAAAATGAATAGAACAACACTTGTTTTTTATTAGAAATGAAAGACATTTCTTATTCAAATAAGAAACAAAAATTATATTCCTACTAATTGCTGGCACAAAATAATAGTCTTCTAATTCTAAAACTAAGCTCGAAGGCATCAATAGAAAATATGTTCCTACAGTTAATAAGAAATTAGAGAATGGAATTGAAAAGGATGAGACCCCCCTCATTCTTTATAGAGACTAAGTAAGCTAAAGTAAACCTATATGAAGTATAAGAATACTTTTGAGTAAAGATAAGCAAAAGAGTAAAGAGGAATTAGATAAGCAAGATGGCTAACCTTGTAATATGAGTAAGGAAATAGTAGAAGTAAAAGAGTAAGAAAGTGGCTACATCCGAGCCAAAGACTAAAAAAAGTTAATGACTAAGAAAAGGCAGTACAGAGGAGTGCACTAGAAAGTGCTAGTCCTTGGTATGACTATGGATAAAGTATTACATAGTACCTTAAAAAGATATAATTGAGCAGACTGAGATAGCCATACGGTGTTGTAGGAACTAATAAGAAGACTAGAAAGAGTCTTCTATTTTCTCCTAGTTACTGTATAGCATAGAAGAAAGTTATCAAGAAACAAGCTAAAGAAGAAGAGATTCCAATAATGCTGAAACATAGGAAAAATGATGATAATTATTAAAAAGGAATCTTAGATATAGAGTGATGTAAACTGAAAGTGCCTATGGTACTAGAGATTGAAGATTTAAGTAGCACGAGTTTAATGGGCTTAGCATGAGTCCCTTGTGAAAATGAAATAACAACGATGAAATACCAAAAGGGACTAGCATATGATACTTATCCTATAAGAGAAATTAGACACACCTTGATGTGTGAGATGCCCTCAGATGTACAGAATACATCAGTGCTGGAGGAACTTATTATAACACCATACTTTTCTAGCTTATTTCATATTACTTTCATGTCTCATATCACGCAATTCATGAAGGAGTAAGAGAAATGGTATTAAAATAATGAATTTCTTAGAGTTGTGTTGCGTATAAAATTTTCATTCGATGTCCCGTGAACCATGTGAGCTCATGTATCATATTTTCATATTTAATTATATAGATACAACTTATTTCCATCCCCAAAATTGGCCTAGAGCTGGTGCATGGCAAAGAGATACATAAAATTCATAACAGCTATTTTGGCCAGAATTTTGCCTTTTCTGTCATAAACTTTGAAAAATCATAACTAATTATAGAAAAATTAAAATATATATTCTTTACATTTTAGAAATCTATTCATGTCTAATTTATGTTAAAAATATGTCCAGGTCATGAAACACAACACAGAAGACATTTGACATTCGAAAAGGTGCAGAGGTCTGACTTGCTACTGGTACTGATATAGCTTTCTGTTACAAATTTTAAAAATATCCAATTAATTCAAAAAAAATCCAATACATGTAAATGATACCAATCTAGAAAGCTATGGATGTTAGCTAGAGGGAAAAAATAACTTCAGACCAGTCTAGGTTCATCCAGACCTTAAAAACCAATCAAACAGTACCTGATATCTGTTTGAATGCCTTTTACTGGGCAAAAACTTTAAAAATTCATATCTCCCTCTATACACATCCAAATGAGGTTCTTCTAGTTGTCATAAGTCACTAGGAATATCTAGTTTCTCCCCATAAAGTTTCGTGGCAATTGGACATCATTTGCCCCCTGTATGACAGAATTCATTTTCAGACCAATATGAATAGTACCATGAACCAATTTCAGAATTTTTTCCAACTTTAAAAATTTATTAAATATTCCATAGACCTCCAAAAATTCTGCACTTTAGCTTCCCAAAAAGCTCTTAACAAGATCTAAATACATGCCAAATCTCATATCAAGAAGAACTCATTGGACAAAAAGTGGTATAGGATTCCAATATGGTCAATTTTGGTTCATATTAAAGATCAAATATGTCCAAATGACTTTCCTTAGTGTTTGGCACCTCTTGGGCAAGTTTAAAAGTATGGTTATGACTTGTATGAACTTTCCAAGTAGTTCTAAACCTCATGCATCTCAATTTGGTCATTCCACTTCCATTTATACATAATTGCACTAAGCCATCCAAGAAGCCAATTTGCCATAACATGCTCAATTTATATTCTAATGATCACATAACATAATTTCTCATTTATACATAACATATTAACATAATTACAGATGCTCAAGAGGTCATAGGTCGTATTCAATAATAGATTACATCATTTGCCATTCATAAGGCCTTAAAGTAACCAAATCCATGCACTTTAATGTCAAACTTTCATCTCTCAAGTGGTTGGCTCCCATTTCCTTATTCTCTTGGTCCACCTAGCATGTTAGAACATTGGAGAGGAGAGAATAAAATTCAAAGAATCTCAATAGCTCATCTCCCTTTCAATCACACATAAAAGATGTAAAACCAATCTTACAAATGTATGCATAGGCATATTAACATGTGCAAGTATTCAAGAAGTATTCTTGACATTTGAAAAAGTCATACATAGCATACATAGGGTTGCCAAGTATGTAGATTAGCCTCACCTATTCACTTGTAGATTTTGGACATGCCTCACTCATTCCTTAAGAGGTTTTTGGACTCAACCTTACTCTTGGGAGTCAACCTCACTTTTGGGAGACTCTTTACTTTGTCTAAACCAATTCTAAGGGTTCTTGGCTCGTCCTCACCATGGCTAAGGGTTCTTGGCCTCACCACATTCAAGCAAACCCAAGCAATTATCATAACATTATTTAGAAACATAATGCATCATCATGGTACCATGGCATATGAAATCATACTAGAATACTTTTCATAACTTAAAACACACATATACATATTAAAAGACAAGCCAATCATATATTCATGCATGAGAGGAGGAGGAGTGAGCTATCTTGGATGCAACCACACACTTTTCTCCTTGAATCAATGCTCCCTTCCTCGGCCACACACACACAAAGGTGTGGGAATGATTTCTCTTGGCCTAAACATAATTTATGGAAGCCAATTAGGTTTATGGAATTAATTCTAAGGCCATACATCTTCCTTAAACACTAACTTGATCTATAAACTCCTTTATGGTTCTGAAGATGTACCTAATGAAGCAACACTCATCAAATAAATTTTAGGCTTCTTTCTTTCCTTTCATATATGATTTTTGACTCCTTTTAAGTTTCTTGGAGTCATCACACAATTAAAGTAAAGAGTCTAACTACATGTTACTTCTTTAGGTCATATTATGGAACATATAAGGCCAACTCACTTTCTATGGTTTCTAAATGTTTTCCAAGGCTTCCCTTCATTTTCACTCATCATATATGACTCAAAAATAGGCTTAGAAAAATTTAAAACTATCTCTAGGTATACGAAACTCACTTGGCTGAACTTATGCATGTTCTTGGCGCTCATGGACTTTGCTTTGTTTTCTTGATGGAGGAAGCACATGGGGAGACTTTTAGGGATCTTAAGAGCTCATTTAAACTCTCATTTAGGCATATAAATTAAAGTATCAAATCAGATTTTACAAAGAACATATGAAACCCTAGAATTTTCATCTTGAATTTTCATGGTTATTTGTTAATTTTTTTTGCATATTCTTATTCTCTACGCTTTTTTTCCTAAGAATCACCCTTGATTTTGCCTAAAAACCAAGCCCTCCTATGGTTTCTTGAATGGAGTGAAATATGGAGAGAAGAGGAGCAAGGGCTAGCAACCATGGAAGAAGAAATTACCTTCTTTTTCCTTGTTTTCTCACTTGAATATTGTCTTCTTTGACCTCCTCTCTTTAAATCTGAATTTTTTCCTTAATTTCTCCCTTAAGCCTTTGATTTCTCCTCCATTTTGTCTTCCTCTTATGTGCCACTCTCCTAAGGGTTTTCCTTTAGTTTAGGGCTAAAACATAGGAAGCTGTATGAGTGAGGAGGTGGGGCACCATCTATTTATAGGTGAGAGGAAGAAACACTTTTCAAAAATTTTTATTTTGCCCTTCATTCTTAGAATTTTTGTTTCTAATTCATTTTAGCTCCTTTTTGGGAACTTTCTTTTCCATTATAAAATCTAGTTTCAATTTAGTAAAATGCCTTTGGAATCACTCAAATTGGAGCTAAAACCTTTCCGAATGAATCCGTCAAAATTCGAGTATACCAACGTTGGAAAACATCCATTAGAGGGGTTTTAACTGTCCTGAGGCTTCCTATGATTTTCAAGGCCTCTGAGAACCTCGGAGAACTCAAAACTTTCATTTAAAAAGCCCTCCTGTGTGAATTCCAAAATTTTCTCAAAATTACGAAAATGCCATTACGTTTCATAAGTCTTTCATTAAATTTTATTTTTTCATTCTAGCTCCATTTTTCCTTCTGTTTGAGCCTAGAATTCTCATTTTTAAGAGTCTAGAATGTTATTCAAATTTTTCAGGACCTTAACTAATTCATTTCGAGGGACTTGCTTTGAAAACGTGCCTATTTTTGTCGTTTAATGAAAATCAAAAATTACACTCGGGTGTAAGATATGGGCATAGCCAGAGATTGCAGGACAAGAGAGAGAAGTCATAGTAAAAACATGTAAAGTATAAGTCTAGTTTACATCACTATAGTAAAGTAAAGTACGTCAGTAAAAGTACAAGAAGAAAGAAAGAATGACAAAGTTATATGTGGGTAATGATAATCCCATAGTAAGGAATAAACAAAAGTGAATTATCCAAGAATAGCATCACTATAGGATGTTAAAGAGGTGAAAATATTTCATAGGACCTACTTTGTTACTATAACGACCCTAACTTCAAATTATAGTAATTCAGGTTAAAGACGTAATTAATAATCATAAATTAAGGTTGAAAGTCATTACAACTAATTATATTCAAAAAATGCAAAAAAATTTGAACCTTGATGTTATTAGGGTCATTAATTAGACAACCACAATTATTCGAATGTGCAAGTGAATTTAATCATCAATAAGGAGCCTTTGATTCTTCCATCCATCAATTCCAACTCATAAAAACCTCCTACAAGTGTTTCTAAATCATTACTTAGTATTTCCATAAAAGAAACTAAGGTTTCTAGGTGAATATGAGAAATTGAGCACCTTCACCACGGCTAAATTCCCTTGCGTCGTGGCCAATTACTCTCGAGTTCAACTCCTTACATCTTCACAAATTTTGCACATTTCGCCACAGCCAAATATCCCTTTTGCCGTGGCCAAATATCCTTTGGAACACCCTCAGGCCTGCCTCTCAGACTTACTCGTAGCTAACCTCACTATTCGCCACGGCCAATTGCTCTTTATTTTCTTCCCTGGCAGCTTCGCCACATTTGGCCTAGGCCAATTACCCTCTGTTACCATTTGACGGAGGCCAATTAAATTTTGGCCGCAGCCAATTCCCTCTGTTACTCTCCCTAGAAAACTTCATCGCTTTTGGTCATGGCCAATTCCCTTCTGTTCCCTAACTCCCAAGATTTCATCTCATGCTCTCCAATTCCCCCTCTAACAACACTCTAGGCCACTTTAACTTAGTTTGTGAAGATTTAGTGTCTTTCTTTTACCTAATCTACCTAACACATCATCATTATCCATTCAAAACTCAAATGTGGATCCTTAACCCTCTAGCCACCATAAACCAGTGAGTTTATAGATCAATGACAGTAAAGAGTTCATACACTACTCACATTTTCATTCAAACATAAGTCCCATTAGAAATTCCATACATCACTAGTTTAAGTTGACATCTAATGTATTAAATGATTATAGTCCTTATGCTTGGCAATTCATGATGCAATGCGGCAATTACATAAAATTAGTAGTTTAGTTATACAAATACAATCTAACAAGGTTTCCAAACCTACCTACTACCAAACCAATAATAAACTTTCATTAATTTTTTCCTTGCCACTAAGAGGTCTGGTTCCTGAAAATGTTAGCTCACAATCGGGGTGAGATGTACAATCTTAGTAACAAGAGGCAAATTCCATATATATGCACAGATTAATCAATACAATGCAATTTCATATCATCAATACCATAACTATTAATTCAATTTACAAATGAACTAGTTGAGCTACCAATGACTACTGTCTCATACTATTAATCATACACTTAATGCCCAATAACATCAAGAGAGGTCCGTCCACGGCACCTACTCCATAATGAGCACAACTAAGGCTCAGTGCATCTGGGGTTTGATCATAACCTGGTGCTCGATCGAAGCACATGCAGGGGTGGCAGTCGCACCACAGCTCCACTATAGACTCACAAGGTCCAATCACAATAACAATTCAAGTAGTTAACTAATCATTTGGCATCTCAAAATCAAACATGTGTAGTAAACATCAGATTAACATAGGCATATACATGGAATTAGGAAAGTAACTGCAGTTACCTCAATGAAGTCAATTACTCATCCTCTAGCTACCATCATGATTCAAAGCACACAAGGCCTAACATAAGCATAATCATCATCATTCAACATTAGTAAGGAATTTCCCTATCCACAGATTAATCTTAATAAGAGTACATTAAGAACTTCTTATCCAAACTTCCTAAGGGTCTACAGCACCAATTCAAGGTCACAACAACAAGAACTCACAACGGGTCACTCCTAACATCTCCATTTTTGCACATGTAAAAGCCATACACCAAAAGTCAGTCCAAATGATGAAAATTTAGTATATATACCACATAAGAGAAGAGAAAACACTTACCCATATACCTAAGAGGTCAAATAGATTAAGTTGAGTCTCAACTATCAAGAACACACCATGGGAAATTCTAAAATTCAAATCTGAGTCATCAAGCCTAGAAATTTCAGTTTTTCACCTTCATCTCCTTGTAATTTCGCACAATAGCAGAACCCATTATGAAAATCAACCCTTAGGGGTATTTTTCAGCAAAGTAATACACAAAATAGAAGGAAAATATTTACCTAATCATCCCTCTAACTTCTAACTCTGAAAACCTTGCAAGGAATCACCTAAACACTAAATTTCATATTTGAGAAGAAGATGAAAATATCCAAAATTAGAAACTAATAAGACCAAAATGAAGAAGGGAATAAGAGGGACATGTTTTATATAGATTACCTTAGCTAAATCTTCCTCTAGAAGTGAGAAATGGTGGAGGAATGCATAAAACTCTAGCCTCCTCTCTTCCTATGCGAAAATGGAGTTCTCCCTTGCCTAAGATTGAGTTTGTCTGTAGAATAGAGGATAAAGGGTTGATTAAGTTAGGGTTTTAGATAGGTTTGGGCCAACCCTAAAGCCCAAAATGCACTTAGGTTTAGATACGTGCTTATTAGGCCATAAGTTGAAGGATTTAGTTGATGAAATGAGAGTTGGGCTCTTAAGAAATAAGATTAGACCTTCTTACAAACTAGAAGTGGGCTTTCTTATTTGGCTTATGACATAAATACATTGATCATAAGGCCCAAATTAAATGTCTAACTCCCCTTAGTTAACTCCTTAATTAAATCCCATAACCATAATTAATATATCTCCACCTAACAATAACTAAACATGATTATTGGCTCAAAATGTCTAAAACAAATCCATTTCTTTAGAAACCTTATTTTCCTTATTTTTTCCTAAATCCTTATATTAATTCCTTAATTCACCATAATCCTCATTAATAAATTCTGGGGTGTTAAATTGTAACACCCGGTACATTGTACAATCATTGGAACAGGCCGATTTGAAAAGCAAGTCCTCTGAGATGAGTGATTCAAGGCCAAATAAAATTTGAATAAAATTTTAAATAATAAAAAATTAGGATTTGAGCCTTGAGTTGCCCAAAAACTGGGGTTGGAGTGATTCAAAAAAATTGCTGAAAGGTCAGTGGCATTTTCGTAAATAAGTGTAATTTTAGAAAAACACCTAGGAGGGCTTTTTAAATGAAAATTTTAAGTTGCCCAAGGTTCTCAGAGGTCCCAAAAACCATGGGAAGCCCCGGGACTGGTAAAGCCCCTCCGGTGTACTCTTTCCAACGTCGGTTGACCCGAACTTTGACCGATTCGTTCGAGATGGTTTTAACTCCGATTTGAGTGATTCCAAAGGCATTTTATTAAATTGGGAACCTAAATTTTATGATGAAAAATATGGTTCTCAAAAAGGAGCTAAAACAAAGCTAAAACGAACTTGCCATTATGGAAGGGCAAAATTAGAATTTATGGTTTCTTGAATGTTCTAAAGAGTTCCACACTTTTCTCCCTTCTTCTCCTCTTTAATGAGCACGACCCGGTCTGCTCAAAATACATAAAATCTTCAGCTCTCTTAGGCACACCAAAGGGAGGAGAAAAAGAGGAAGAAAGCTAAGGAGAAACTAGGTAATTTCATGAAATTTCTTGCTCTATCTTCCTCCAATCTTGTTTTCCTCTCTTCCTCCTTTCTTTCCATGGATTTTTTGAATGATTTGATTCTATTTTTGACCCAGACCTAAGGGGAGAATTTCAAATTTGCTAAGGAGAAGAGAATGAAGGAGAAAGACACTTGAAAGCTCACTTGAACCATAGGTAATCTTTGCTTTTTGTTGCATCTTCTCTTCCCCCTCCCTTTATGTGTATTTTAGCCAAGAACAGAACCAAAGGAGGGGAGGATGTTCTGTCCAAATACAAGGAGGGAATAAGGGTTTTAGGCCATGGGGAGATGGAATATGGCAAGAAATTCTATGAAAAACCAATAGAAAACAAGATAGAAAAGTGTAGCATTTTCTAGGGTTTTGCAAAATCTGATTTTGTGTGAATGTTTCCTTGGCTATTTGAATATTTCCTTGAGCTCCTAAGACCTTTAGAAAGCCTCCCAAGTGGCTCTCCCATCAAGTAAAAATCACAAAGTCTATGAACCTCCATTATGGTGCATATTTCGGCCAAGCTAGGTTCATTAGGCTAGGGGATGTTTTAATTTGTTCTAGCCTTGTTTTGGGACTTTATATGATGTTAGAAGATGGGAGAAACCATTGGGAAAAATTTAAGAGCCATAGATTGGGAGATGGCCTAATGGTGTCCATAATGGTGCTTTGTGAAGCAACTTGGTTTTCTAATTGTGCAATTGAATGTGTGATGGCTCCAAGGACCTTAAATGAGTCCAAGAAGTCTAGAAAGAATAAGAGAATGGATCCTAGCACTTGAATAATATGAGTTGCTTCAATAGGCCATTTATGGAACTAATATGTCTATTTTGGAACCAAGTGTGTAATAAGCTTTAGTTTAATGTCTTGGCTTGCTTCAAATGTGTAATTGTGTGATGTTTGTAATGTCTAGGCCAAGAGAACCCTACTCCACCTAAGTGCTCTTGTGAAACCTAGGAGGGGAAGGAAATTGCAAAGTGAGCTTACATACATAAAAAGGTAGCTCTCCACCTCATTCTCTTTGCATTCTTGTGTGCATATGTTTGTCTTAGTGTGCTTGCATGCATTCTTGATGCTTGATAATATGCCACTTGATCCTTGTTGTGTGTTGGTACCAATGTGTTGTCTTGAATGACTATGGTTGTGGAAAGAGCCCATAAGGGTGAGGTGATGCCAAAAGTCCCTTGATGAAAGTGAGGAGATGCCAAAAGTCTCATGGCATGGGTGAGACAAAGCCAAAAGTCTCTTGAATGGGTGAGGCAAAGCCAAAAGTCCCTAGACCAAGAGTGAGGCAAATCCAAAAGTCCTAGAAATGGGGTGAGGCTAAATCAAAAGTCCCTAGAGCATGAAAGTAATCTTGACATGTGAATGTGGCATGGAATGGAATTTATTGCACACTTTATGCTTGTATGGTTATGCATTTGGTATATGTATGCCTTGAATGTGGTGTGAATGGGTGTGTGAGCTATTGAGATTCTTGGAATCTCACCCCCCTTTCCCCTTCATCCTTGAATTGTCTAGGTGGTGTTCCAAGTCAAGGAGATGCAAGCCAAGGACATTGAACATCTTTGTTTTGGTGTATTATGTACTTTAAATGGTGGTTAAATGTCAAAGTAATGATGTATGTAATATTTTTGTGATGTAAGACCATGGACAAGTGTAAAATGATGTATGAATATGATGTAGACTTTATATGACACAAAATCAATAGTATTGTGCAAATTGGCTCTTGGATGGCTTGATGTAACTATGCATAAATAGATGTTGAGAGACCAAAATGAGTTGCATGAGGTTTAGGATCACTTGGGCAGCCTCCACAAGTCATATTTGTGCTTTGAAACTTGCTCAAGGGGTGCCAAATTCAAGAAGAGGCCATTTGGTGCAAAGTGACTCTTGGTAGGAAGCAAAAATGACCATTTCATGAGGCTATGTCACTTTTTGTCCAAATGAACTCTTCTTGACCTGAAATTTGACATGCATATAGAGCTTATTGAGAGCTTTTTGAGAAACTAAATTTGGTAATTTTTGGAGGTCTGTGGAATATTTAGCGAATGAAATTGGAAAATTTTCTGGTTTTGGTCCTTGGTACTGTAGCACTGGTCCGAAATTGAATTCTATCACTCATGAGGCAAACGATGTCCAATTGCCATTAAATTTCATACAGAGAAACTAGACATTCACAGTGACTTTTTCCAATTAGAAGCACCTCATTTAGAGTTCTAGAGAGGGAGATATGAATTTTTGAACATTCTGTCCAGTATCAGGACCCTTACCCGACCTGATGTACTGTTCTTTTGAATTTCGAGAATTTGGGTACCTAAACTGGTCTGAAAGTATTTTTATCCTCTAGCTAACATTCACATATTTTCATATTGGTATCATTTGCATGGATTGGATTTTTTTGGAATTAATTGGACATTTTCAAAGTTTGCTGCAGAATCTGTGATAGCATCAGGAGGGCAGTTTGACCCCTGGACATTTTTGGATGTCAAACGCCCTCTGTGATGGGTTTTATGGTCTGTACATATTTTTACTGTGTAGTATACATCCGTAGCTTTCTAGAATGTCCAAGAATATGTGATTTTGATTTTTGTAGAATTAGTTATGAGTTTTCGAAATTGTGTCAGAAAGGGGCCAAATCTGGCCAAAAATAAACCTCCATATTCTAGGTTCCATTTCGGTTTCCATGAGTTGTGGGCATGATTTTAAGACGCAAATGAGTTGTATACATGTAATTAAATATGGGAAAGTATAGTATGGGGTCACTTGGCTCACACGGCACGGAACAGAATTTCCATACTCGATACAACGCAAAAATAACTATTTTAATACCATTTTCTTGCCTCTTATATGTATTGATTGATATGACGTATAAAGGTAGCGTGGAATGAGCTAAGAAATTATGGTATTACATTTTATTGCCCCATAGAGTCTCCAGCGATATTGTCCCCCGTTATGGCCCCCTATGGTACTCTCATTTCCCACGTGGTGGTGTTTTGTTCCTTCCTTAGGAAAACGCGTCGCTGGTGGGGAGAGCTTCGCTCTCTCTTATAAGGCCTTAGCCCCAGGGTCTCCTACCCAATGTGGGATATTACACTCTACCCCTCTTGGGCCCAACCCGTACTCAGGTTGCACATGTGGTTAGACCAGCTCTGATACCACTGCCCCACAGAGCCTCTAGCGATATTGTCGCCATTACGGCACCCCGTGGTACTTTCATTTCCCACGTGGTGGGGGTTTTGTTCCTCCCTTAGGAAAACACATCGCTGGTGGGGAGAGCTTTGCTCCCTTTTATAAGGCCTTAGCCCCAGGGTCTCCTACCCGATGTGGGACATTACATAAATTCTCCCCTCCTTTTAAGAATTTTGTCCTTAAAATTAGACATACCTCACTCAATTAGTGCTGGATAATCCATCCTTATAGCTTTCTCTTTGGTTTCTCAAAATTTCACAAGAACCTAATCCTTCCCCTGCTACTTTCCTATAGAAGATATCCTTATTCTATTACCACCTCACTTATTATTTACAATTCTATTTCTTCTTTGTCCACCCAAGTCAAATGACATATTAACCTAAAGATTCCGCCTTCTTCCCTTGTCCACAACTAAAGAGATCTAGACCAAGTTACACTTGATCACCTTATAGCAAGTCTAGGCACCTAGGTTAAATAAATCTTAAAATCTCTCCCTTTATAGCATTTGTTTTATTCTATTCTGTCTCTTTCTTTTTTTTTCTTCTCCTGCTACCTTCTCCTTTTTTTTAATGTTCTAACTGTCGATCATTGAATGTTCATGTCAACTTCCTTTCCTTCTTAACGCTCAATCCATTTAAGAGATAACTCCTAGATACTTTAGCTTAACTCTCCTTAATAGTTGATACCAAGAATTTGGACCATAACTCTCCTTATAGTCATTCTTCAATTAGCATACTTCTTACTTTTTTTTTTCGTGATACTCCAAATTCTCTCAAACCTTCTCACATACAACTAAGTGTTTTTTCTAGTTTGGAAATTCATAATAATTCTTAAAAAGTAATGAAATAATATCTTGTCAACAAGGTTTAAGATCCTATCAACAAGATCTTGTATTCATTAATATGAAATCTGAGACCTTGTCAACAAGGTTCTCTAACAACAAGTACAAGGTCTTTTGACCATAAGTTATAGCATATAATATGAGATGGTGTATGACAATTTTCGTCCTTACACAATGGCCTGTGCTAGCCACAACTAACTCTTTCGCTCCCTTAAAAGTTTTTAGGTCTCAATTTATACCTGACTATTGCGAGTTAAATTAACATAATAAGGAGACTTAGTGAGTTTTTTTCATTATCAAGCATTCCCTAATTATCAACAGATCAAGTAGGGATTCCCAATGAGAGAACTCAAGTATCATTTACCACTAGTGTTTCACCCTTCCTCGTCAATCAATATACTAAGGTTTTATTATAATAACATAAATTAATTGCATTATTGCCACCTCTCGTTCATTTCCCTTGGGTTATTATTCTGGATCAGGGAGTCCTCTTTCAAAATTAGGGAGTTTTACTACTATGGTAAGTACTAGTCCATCTCAAATTCTCAATGTTGTCTCTATCCCCTTAATCACACCTCATGTGATACATGAGAATAAGATTACTGATGGCAGAATCATACTTTGCCTTCAATATTAGCAGGCAATTCTTTCCTGTGGCCATATACATGTTCATCATCCCATGATGACTATATCTCAACCACTGGTATGCACACGGGTACCATTTTATTTTCTTTTTAAGTGGATCCTTACTATCAAGAT
Organism: Erythrophleum ivorense; assembly: GCA_026724425.1. NCBI lineage: Eukaryota > Viridiplantae > Streptophyta > Magnoliopsida > Fabales > Fabaceae > Erythrophleum > Erythrophleum ivorense. Next base: position 23,157 of record JAIUCV010003592.1, read on the forward strand.
CTCCTATTTACCTTTCAGATAGAAAGTCTACTTAGTCTAGTTTGACGCCAATTTGGTGGTTAAAATTCATCAAATCATATGGTAAGTGGCACGCCTCGCATGCCTTAAGCATCAATGTTCTGAAAAATGAGCACGTCCCATGTGCCTCTAGCACCAAGGTGCTATAGAATCCTATCTTACTCTCCCCGAGTATATCAGGCACATAAAGTGCTTCTAACCACCACCCAAATGCATGTCAATACATAGCATAAGTAAACTAAATTACACAAAAGAGACAACATGCATAACCACCCCAGGCTGGTGCACCTCACCCTTATCACACTAAGGGGTTGTC
>JAIUCV010003593.1:0-23480 GCA_026724425.1 Erythrophleum ivorense
CATTCAAGGAAGCAATCAAGGTATATAAATAAGTCAAAGCATGCAAGTAGGAATCTAACCATTCACTATCATACAACACATGATTTACATGCCATGAATATCATATCAATGCCACGAATAAGCTCTAGGGACTTTTGGTCTAGCTTCACCTAATTTTTTGGAACTTTTGGATTGGCCTTACCCTTGGTCTAGGGACTTTTGACTTAGCTTTACTCAATTATGAGACTTTGGTCTTGTCTCACCCATTTCTAGGGACTTTTGGCTCCACTTCACCCATCACAAGGGACTTTTGGCACTACCTTACCCGAGTAATATTCACAACCCAAAATATAAGCATATTGGTACCAATACATTAAGGCAACATCAAATGGCATGTCTTACAATACAAGCATATACACAAGCATATAATGACTATTACACATCCAATAATGCAATAAGAAGGAGTGGAGAGCTACCTTACAAGCCAACATAAGCTTCCCTTTTGATTTCTCTTTATCTTTCTCAGTCTGAACACCATAATTAGATGGAACCGATTCTCTTGATCCTAGACACAACAAAGAGCATAGAATTACTCTCTTATAACTCAAATAAATACTCACAAGGCTAGGGGGTTCTTCATCAAGGCAAACCCTACAAAATATGTAAGAACCCTTAGTTTCTCCCTCTAGAATTTCACTAACTCTTCTTCTACTTCCTTAGTATTTCTTAACTTATCACACTCTCTTTCAAGGGTTTCTTGCTCTTTCTAGGTCAGAACAGAGTTAACTTACTCAATAACCCATGGAAAGGAAACTTAAAAGGAAAAGAAGAAAGTTTTAAGGAGAAGAAGCATGGTTATGTATGGGTATCTTTAAAGATTCTTACCTCTCTTCCTTGATGTTTCTTCCTTCTTCCTTAGTTCTCTTGGTCTCTCCCTCTTTCTCAAGCCCGTTTTCTCTGTCTTAGATGGAGGTTAAGTCGGTTAAAAGAAAAGAGACACTTTTGGAGTCTTTAACAAGGAGAAATACACTTTTTCATACTTTTTTGGACTAACCCTCTCTATAGCAGAAAATAACCATCGCTACGGCAAGCACGTATTAGTCCTAGACCCCTGTTCTCGTTATGGCCCACGCTATTGCGAGGAATCCCTTGGTTTTTGTATGAGATGCCCGAACTCGCTATAACTAGAAGCATTCTCGCTATAGTGAATAGGCACATTCGCTATAGCTAAGCCATTTCTCGCTATAGCGAACAGGTACATTTGCTATAGTTAGGCCATTTCTTACTATAATCAGCAAACTTAGAAAATTTTTAAGACTTGAAAAATTTCAACATAATTTTTTTTTTGGTTGCTACAATTGTTCCTTATTTTCATTTATGTTATGATCATTTTCTATTGCACCGCCACCACCACAAGTATTGTTGCTTGGTAGACTCAAACCACCATCACCACCCTAACTATCACTTTTATAAGAACTTGAGTCATCATCAACCTCTACCTCTTTATTATCAACATCCATTTTGAAGAGCCATTTATGAATTTTGAAATCCATCCAATAATAGGTCTTCTCTTTCTTTAATCTATAGAGACAAGGGATCATTTTCTTAGAATATATAATCAAGATTAATTGGATTGAAACTATTTTTTATCTCTTCTTGACTATGTCTCTTATTTTCCTTCATTCTTAACTTTATATTATAAAAGGTACAGACAAGTTTCTATAATTTTTAATACTTAAGTCTATTCCTTATCTTTGTATGAATATAGCTAAATGTGCTATAGTTCTTTTCATAATTTGAAATTGAAATTGTTTGCTTCAGAATTTTTATCACAATGCTTTGAAGTTCATAAGCACATGAATTTTATATCATCCATCATTCAATTATTTGAAGGAACAATACAAAATTTTAATTAACTTTGCACTATAAATAAAAAAAAATCATTTTGATTAAGTCACATATTGTACTATGTACACTTGTAGATAAAAAATAAATTATATCTTATCAGGATCCATTTGAGATCATGCTCTTTGAGCTTGTGGTGTTCTAAAGGTCTTTCTCTTTTCTCAAAAAAGTATTACCCGTGCAACATCATATAAATTTAATGTAAATATATAATAATATATTCTAAATATTCATTATACAAAAAATAACTAACTTGATTTAGTGCTCTAATTATAATATTCATATTTCTTTCTAATTTGATGATTGCATTTTTTGTTCCATCAAATATTTTTTTATAAATTGAATGACCAAGATTAACTCCAAATTGAAAATGATGATTAATAAAAAAAAATTAAAAAAAAGAAATAGACTTAGTTAGTTAATATATAAACATTTCTCTTTTTGTGAAAACATAAATTATATATATACATATATGTAGACTTACTATAGAATGTAAATCAATATATAAAAATTTCCACATTTTATTTATCATATCATTATAAGTTGAGTGATAATGACAATTTTGTTGTATAGCTAGCTTTACTCTATCTATAACTTCATAGATGAAACCTATGGTTTGGTTTTTTCATAACTATTAGCCAGTTTTAACACTTTGACAATTGGCTTAAATACTTTTATGATTTCGTTGTCTTTGATCTAAATGTCATTATCCAAAAAATTTTTTCTTGCATCATGTGTGAGTCTGGATTTGTCTATGCCAAATTTAAACTTCTTAAACCTTTCACAGGTGAACATGTTTTTCAAAGCTTGGTTTTGCTTCATAAGATATTATAGTTGTAAGAATTGTGTAGCAAAGTAAATAATGGTTGGATAAATAATGTCTTTACCTTCAGTATATTCTTTCATCAAATTCATAGTCCAAATGTGATTATAAATAAAGGATGTTATCATTTTTGCATCTTCTAATTCCTTTTGTACATTGCTCTTTTTTCCAATGTCTTTTAATGGCAAATTAAGATGTAGTCTCTTTTCCATCAATTTTTTTCAACTACTTTTTGTAATGAGCGTAATTTTCGTAAAACAACGAAATGAGCTATATAAAAGCAAGTCCTCTGAAATAAGTTAGATAATATCCCAAAAAATTTGGATAGATTCCTAGGCTCCTAAACATGATCATTCTAGATTTCGATGAAAAGAAAAAAGGAGTTAGGATGGAGAAACAATTTGTGACAGAAATTGATGAAACGTAATGGTATTTTTGTAAATAAGTGCAACTTTTGGAAAAACACCTAAGAGGGCTTTTTAAATGGGAAATTTGAGTTTCCCATGGTTCTCAGAGGCTCTAAAAACTATGGGAAGCCCCGGGACCGGAAAAGCCCCTCTGGTGTACGTTTTTCAACGTCGATGAGTCTAAATTTTGACGGATTCGTTCAGTAAGGTTGTAGCTTCAAATTGAGTGATTCCAAAGGTATTTTATTAAATTGGGAACCTAAATTTTATAATGAAAAATAAAGTTCTCAAAAAGGAGCTAAAACGAAGCCAAAACGAAATTGCCATTACAGAAGGACGAAATTGGAATTTTTATAAAAGTATACTTCTAGAAACTCCCACACACTTCTCCTTTCTTCTCCCACCTTCTTAAGCACAAAATTTTCTGCCTAAAATACAGAATATGATCTGCACTCTTAGGCACACAAGAAGGGGAAGAAAAGGAAGAGAAAAATCAAGGAAAAGGTAGGTAAATCCATGGAATTTCATGCTCTTTCTTCCTCCAACTTTGCTCCTCTCTTTCTAGGCTTTCTTTCAATGGTTTATTTAAGCTATTTGGTTATGTTTTAATCCAGAATATTGAGGGGGAAGTTCAAAATTCTTGAAGGGAAGCAAACCAAGGAGAAAGACTCTTGAAACTAAGTTGGAATCCAAGGTAATTCATGCTTTGAATTGTTTTTTCCCTTTGCTTCCTCTTGCTTTGAGTTTTGACCTAAATCAAAACCATATGGGGGTGGGAAGTTTTGTCCAAAAAAAAGAGAGGAACAAAGGTTTTAGGCCATGGGCAGATGGAATATGGCAAGAAATTCCAAGAAAAACCAATAGAAATCAAGTTAAGAAAGTAAGGAGTTTTCTAGGGTTTTGTAAAATCTGATTTTTGTGAATGTTTCCTTAGTTATTTGAAGTTTCCTTGAGCTCCTAAGACCTCTAGAAACCCTTCCAAGTGGTTTTCCCATCAAAGAAAAATCAAGAAGCTTGTGAACTCCTTCTTTGGTGCATATCTCAACCTAGGCTAGTTCATAGAGCTAGGGAGTGTTTTAATTTGTTCTAACATTGGTTTGGGACTTTATATGATGTTAGAAGATGGAAGAAATCATTGAAAAAAATTTAGGAGTCATGGAATGAGAAATGGATCAAAGATATCCATAATGGTGCCTTATGAAGTAACTTGTGTTTCCAATTGTGCAAGTGAATGTGTGAGGGCTCCAAGGACCTTAAATGAGTCCAAGAAGTCTAGAAATAACAAGAGAATAGAGCCTAAAACTTGAAATATGAGAGTTGTTCATTGGGAAAATTATAGAACCATTATGCCACTTATGAGACTAAGTATGTATTCAAGCTTTAGTTTAGTATCTTGGCTTGCTTCAAGTATGTGATGGTGTGATAATTGTGATGTTTAGGTCAAGAAAACCCTACTCCACCTAGGTACACTTGTGAGGCTAAAAAGAGGGAAGGAAAAGATGAAGAAAAGTTTGCATAAATCCAAGGTAGCTTTCTACCTCATTCTCCTTGTATTCTTGTGTGCATATGCATGTAATTATGTGCTTATGTATGCTCTTGTAACTTGAGAATATGCCACTTGATGCCTTGACATTACATTGATACCAATGTAGCTTTTTAGAACGACCAAGAATGCATGATTTCAATTTTTCTAAAATTAGTTATAATTTTCCAAAATTGAGGTAGAAAAGGGGTAAAAGCTGGCCGAAAATATATGTGTTTATTTCATGCATTCCTTCAAGTTCCATGAGTTGTAGGCCACATTTCATGATGAAATTGAGTTGTATCCATATAATTAAATATGGGAATGTGTTGTATGAGCTTACACGGTCCATGTGACACCGAATGAAATTTTTATATATAATACAGCATAATTATATACATTATTTTAATGGACCTTTCCCACCTCCTTTATGGATTGATGTTGTGATACATGATATTGTTATGAAATAAGTTAGAAATATATGGTGTTACAAAAATGGTTGCAAAGTAAACAAATAATACATTTCCATGTCAATCTTCTTTCTTTAAACTTGGTGTCTTATATTCCTTTGATCACTTGGTCTATCTATACATGTTAGGCAATGGGGAGGAAAGAGTGAGATTCTAAGAATCTCAATAGCCCATCTCCCTTTAGAATACACATAATGGATGCAATGTTAACTCTAAAATGCATGCATGACTATCTTAAAAATCATGAACATACATGGAACATTTTTTTCATTCAAGTCACATAAATCATACATAGGCTTGTCAAGACAATGGTTTAGCCTCACCCATTCTCTTTGGGATTTTTGGACTTACCTCACCCATTTTCAAGAGACTTTTAACTAAGCCTCACTCTTTCTAGAGACTTTTGGCTTTGTCTCACCTAACCTTAGGGACTTTTGGCTTATCTTTACCCTATCTAAAGGGCTTTTGGCTTCACCAAACTCAAGCAAACCAAAATATGTTTATAAAGCATCTTTCAAGCACATAAGTAAACATCTTGGTACCATGGCATATACATACTTGCTAAAAACATTTTTCATGGCTTAGACATACACACATATTTAAAGATAAGAAAACACCTAAGCATGTATGAAAGAAAGGAAAAGGGGCTACCTTGTACACAAGAACACATTTTAACTCTTGGAACTCTTTCCTTTCCTTTGGCCAAAAACCCACAAGAAGGTGGGGCTTGATTCCTTTGGCCTAAATACATCAAATAGGATCTAGTTATACTCTTGGAACAAATTCTAATGTCACATATACACTAGAAAAGCTAGATGGCTCATATGGTTCCATAAAGCACATACTAAAGCAACCTTGGTAATTCATGATCTTGGCTCCATTCTCTCCCTTAATCTATGACTCTTGATTCCATTTAGACTTCTTGGAGATATTATACATTTATTTTAAAGAGCCTAGCTATGTGTTGCTTCACTAGCTCCATCTTATTATCCATAACTTCTAAAAATTTTTCAAGACTTTCTCTCATACTCTCCTATCATATATGATACAAAACTAAGCTTGAAAGGAATTAAAACACTCCCTAGGTATTAGTTCTACCCTAGTCCAAGACCATGCTTCTTTGAGGGGGCCAAGGAGTTTTCTTTATTTTCCTTCATAGGAGATGCATGTGGGAAGCTCTCTAGGCTCTTAGGAGTTCATACAAATATTCACATTAGCTTAGAAACTCTTGGATAAAATCATATTTTTAGTTATGTTCAAGAACCCTTAGCTTTTCTATTTTGGAAAATCATGGTTCTTTCTTTATTTTCTTTGCATATTCTTACTTCCCACACTCTAATTCCTAAGATTCATCCTTAGTTTGGTTCAAAATTCAATCCCTCTTAGTTATCCATATATAGGGCGAAACACATAAGAAGAAGAACAAGAAGAAGCAAGCATGGAAAGAGATGGTTTCTACCTTGGTTCAAGCTTTCTTTGAATGCTCTTTCTCTTGCTTAGACTCTCTTCCTCAAATTTGAACTTCTCCCCTTTTGTCTGAGCCCAAAACAAAACCAAACACTTCAATAAGTCCATGGAAAGAAAGAGGAGAGCAAGCTTACTAAAGAGAAGACTAGGAAATTTCACAAAATTCATACCTTTCTTGCCTTGGTTTTCTTCCTCTTCCTCCTTTTTCTTGTGTGCCCTTTCTTGTTGGTCTCTTCCTTGGTCTTTGGCAGAAATAAGGTTGTTTAGAATGGTAGAGCAAGTGGGACGTGGTTTATAAAGCCAAAGGAAGGAAATTTGTTCATTAAAAATTCTCGTTACGTCCTATATTCTTGGTATTTTTGTTTTAGACTCATTTTAGCTCCTTTTTTAGAACTCTATTTTTTATCATAAAATTTAGATTCTCTAACTTATAAAATGTCCTTGGAATCACTAAATTTGGAGGTAAAACCTGCTCAAACAAAAAAGGTCAAAGTTTAGATCAACAGTCATTAAGAAACATACACTGGAGGGATTTTAATTGTCCCAAGACTTTCCATGATTTTTAGGGCCCTTGAGAACCTTGAAAAGTTTAAATTTTTCATTTAAAAAGTTCTCCTGTGTGTATTCCAAAAACTACCCAAAATTACAAAAATACCATTACGTTTCATCAAATTTTCATAAAATTCTGTTTGACTATTTTAACTTCGATTTCAGGGCATCTTAAGCTTCCTAAATTCATTATTTAGGGTCTAGTTTATTATCTTAATTTTTCTGGACCTTAACTCATCCATTTCAGGGGACTTACTTTTAAAATGTATTCGTTTAGATCGTTTTTATGAAATTTGGACATTACATTGGTAGCATTGTTTATATTTCTAGTATCTGTTGATCAAATGAAGTTGGTAATATAACATAATAGAACAACACTAAAAGCACAATTGAATAACTAAGAAATTAATCAACTGAACAAAATAAGAATAAAAATTCAAAGGTCACTAATACAAATTTTTATATCAATAGTTTGTACTCAGTTTAACGTACAACAAAAATTAATATAAACTAAAGAAAATTTGAAATCCTCTATTAGAAATTGTATATTTTATCTACAATCATTCACCACTTAAAAAGATGACCATTAAGACTAAAAAATGTTTTGCAATTTTATGTTTCAACCCAATTTCAATTTCTTAAATGATTTTAAATATATATTTTAATTCGTTTAAAATTTTAAACACATTTCAAATAAATTAAACCAATAGATGTCATCTTTTCCTATCAACTATTTTTTAATTAAAAAAAGTATATAACTTTTTTTTTCAATTCGATTATACTAATATTCCAAATATATTGTAAAACTTGTTGTTGCAATCAATGATCAGCATATAATATGCATTAATGCTATTTGTTTGTTAATAATAATTCCTCTAGTATCATTCAGACTTTATTATAATAATGCCAATCTACATTCATTGTCTTCTCAGCTTTGCACAAACAAATGCCCATTTGAACGTAACAAATGGTTAATTTTTAAAATTTGCACAAGCTGTGCTACAATAATGCTAATAAGGATGATCTCTTGGCCACAGGTTATGGACTTTTCCAAAAACAGATTCTATGTAAAAATATTATTTTATTAAAGAGAGATAAATATTAAATATGAGATCTAAACATTGAAAAAGAAAGAGTGAAAATATATGAAATTCACACCCCTCAATTTTCCTCTCTAACTCTTTCTAACAAGATAGCATTCTATTTACACATTAATAGGAGAAGATTCACATAATATAAGCAAACATTATTGAGTTATTACTTAAAAAAATATTAATAAATAAATATGTTAAAATAAATATTACAAGAAATTCTTAACTATATATAATTTATCAACATTTAAAGATATATAAATAAATAATGTGACATATTTTAACTAATCACTTTCACATTCTCCTTTTCTCTCTTTCCTCTTTCTTTTAAAACGATCAAATTAATTTTTTAACTTTTTCCTTTTTTTTTTAGGTCATGAATAATATACATCAAGAGAAGAACAAGTGGAAAGAGCATAGTAGCAGATAAACAAATGCAACAACATTAGAAATAAAAATCCCCTTGTTGATGTATTAAACCAAATATATATATATATATTAAAAAGAAATGAATGACATTTGTGGCATGGCTTCCTACTCCCCTGATTCTTAACATTTTAGACTTTGAAAATGGAAATAAAAAAAGAGCAGAGTAAGAAGTGCATACCACTAACTTCTCTCTTTAGATTTGAGGTCATAGGCTCACCAATGGTTTAGATTTAGAGTTCATATCACACTTTCACTTCAACTATGTAGATCAAAGCTTCAAAATCGAACCATGCCTTATGGTTTTGAAAGTTCAAACCACCACACTTCAGCCTTCAGGTATGGTTCAGAACTTCATATTCACTAAATCAAAACTTTCTCTGTTGGTTGTCTATTGTTGTTACTTGCTATTTGTTGATGGTTTTTCACTTTTGTTGTTTAGGAAAGGAAAGCTAGGGCCAATGGACTTCATCTCTATTTTTTGGCCTTTGTTTTTATATGATGCACCATAATGGAATGATGTAACAGTCACAACACCATTCCTTTGCGATGAAACACCATTATATTGTAGCCCATTAGCATGATCTTTAAGCCCTCTACAATTGTAAGCTAATGTAGATGCAGGATGGGTTGCATCCTTAATATTGTGGCCTTATTTTGCAATCTGGGCTGCAATTTGAAATAAGGGTAAATATTAACTCAAACCACAATATATAACAATAAAAGTGTCATAATCTTTCATTTTATATGTGAAATGCATATATTACTTTTAGAAGAGTCCACTACCATTATATTGCGTGATTTTCTGCCAATCTATTGCATAGTATGCTTCATATAAGGGAAGATAGAGAAAATTATAATTGACTACTATGTTTTCTATTAGATTATAAAATAGGAGGGGAATGAAATTGTACTATTAGATTAATGATTAGAGAACTTTAAATGATATTGGTATGTGTATATATATATGCTTTATAATTCTTTTAGACGAGTGAAATTGACAGTATATTAATTGATATACAAGAAGTGAAAAATTCAAGGATGATAATTAGTAGGTGATGTATGCTATTAATCAACTTGAAAGCACAGTAGACTTGGATTTTTTCTTAGATTAAACTTAAGTATAGTTCTTTATATATTTACAATTAAGTTTTGATCAGGTTCCTTAATTAAACTATAGTAAGTGTATAATTTAATTAGGGAATTCTACACTTTTTTTGCAAAAACCATATAATTTTCATAATATTAATGAAAAATTATACACATATCATGCTTTAATTAGGGACTTGATAATAAAAATATAAGGATCTATATATAAATTTTTTTCCCATTTTTATTTGGCACCGTGTGCTATGGGCATAGATAGATATCTACTTTTATTTGGCACTTAGTGCCATAAGCAAAAGGTATAAGTAATTTGGTCTTTGAAAGAAGACTATATGTGTACCTTAGTATTATAAACACAAATATGTTCACATATGTAAAATTAGACTAAACTATAGTGTATCTTTGGATTTCAAGGAAAATGAGTGTTGACAATTGCACCTAAAGGAGATGCATAAGTGTAATATGTAGAGAATTAAATAATATAAGATTTGGCAAATTTAAAAGTGGAGGAGGCACAAAGTGGACTAAGCAAACAGTAAGTAGAGCAAGCTATTATATATAATTGGAGTAAGCTGCTATATGTAAATGGAGTGAGCTATAATAAGAAAGTGGAGGAAGCTATAAGAAGAAAGTGGAGGATCCTCCAAAAGTGAAGCCGGCTAGATATGCAACTAATAAAGAGGAGATAAGGAAAAAGAGAAAAACAATACCAACTTCATACTAGTTTAGCCCCTTAGGTCTATGCTTAGCCGCTTTAAGAGATTTTTTATTAATCAACAATAATTATGACTTATGGGTTTTATGTGCTCACTGCTAACATAGGTTTTATAAACTCACCTTTAACTTTTTTTTAACTTAGGGTTTTCTACAGCTTACTTTCAACTTGTAATATCCAACTCCTCAAAAATATGAGAAAACGTGAGAAACGTAACGTACAGTTTCTCTGTAAATGTACAAAATTCACTGGATATAAAAGGAAGTCCTCTAAATGGAGTGAATTAAGATCCAATAAAATTACAATAATATTCTAAACCTCAAATAATGGTGATTCAAGCCCAAAGGTGCCTTGAAACCGGAGCCAGAATAACCAGACAAATTTTAACGAAAATGCAACGAAACGTAATGGCATTTTTATAATTTTAGGAAAAATTTAAAATTCCCACAAGAGGGCTTTTTAAATGAAAAATTTGAGTTTTTTGGGGTTCTCAGAGGCCCTGAAAATCATGAGAAATCCTAGGATAGTTAAAACCCCTCCAGTGTACGTTTTATAATGTCAATTAGCTCAAACTTTGACCTTTTGTTCAGGAAGGTTTTAACTCTAATTTGAGTGATTCCAAAGGCATTTTATAAAATTGAAAAAATAAATTTTAGGATAGAAAAGAAGGTTCTAAAAAAGGAGCTAAAATGAACCAAAAATGAAAATGCCAAGATGAAAGGGCAAAATTGGAATTTTCAAGAAAGTGGAAGCTTCTTGAAACCTCTTTTAAGTTCCATGTTTCTTCCCCTCATCATTTCCATGACCTATTCTACCCAAAAACTAGAGAAAACTCAAGAGACTTAGATGCATAAGGTAAGGAAGGGAGAAAGAGAAAATCAAGGCAAGAAAGGTAAGAATTCTTAAGAATTTGCATGCTTCCCCTTCTTGAAACTTGTTCCTCTCCTCTCAAGCTTCCTTTCCACAGTTTTAATGAAGAGTTTGGGTCTATATTGTGGGCAGAACAGAGGTGAAACTTTCAAAATTCAAGGGAGGAGGCCAACCAAGTGAAGAACAAGCCAAGGAAAGCAAGAATCCAAGGTAATTTGCTACTTTCTAAGCTTGAATCTTCTTGTTCCTCTTCCCCTTCATTTTTCCTCATGTAAGACCAGCCAAAAGGAGTTAAATTTCTAGCTAAACAAGGGTGAATCTTAGGAAAATGAGGGAGGAGAACAAGAATATGCAAAGGAAACCACAAAATAACCATTAGATTTCAAGATAGAAAAGTTAAGGCTTCAAGTGTTCCTTTAAAATTCTGATTTGATTCAAGGATTTCTAGGCCTAAATGAGTATTTGGATGAGCTCTTGAGATCCCTAAGAAGCTCCTCACATGCATCTTCCATCAAGAAAATAAAGCAAACTCACTTGGTGTCTCCTTGAAGCCTAGCCTCAGTCTAGAGTAGTTGAGACACCTAGGGGTAGTTTTAATTTGTTCCAATCTTATTTTTAAGTCATATATGATAGAAGAGGATGAGATGAAGCCTTGAAAAAATTTTAGAAGCCTTGGATAGTGAGATGGTATCATAGGTTTCATATTATGGCTTAAAGAAGCAACACCTACTTAGGCTCCTTAATTTAATTGTGTGATGGCTCCAAGAGACTTAAAAAGAGTTAAGAATTATAAATGAATGAAGAGAATGGAGCAAAGATCATGTTTTCACAAGGTTGCTTCATTAAGTGAATTATGGAACCATAAAGGAGCCATATGAACTACCTAGCTTTTCTAATGAATATGTAGCTTTAGAATTTGGTTCAAGAGTATAATTGGCTTCCATATGATATGTCTAGGCTAAGAGAAACAAACCCCACCTTCTTTTGTGTGTGTGGCCGAGGAAGAGAAGCTAAATTCAAGAAGAAAAGTGTGCTTGTGTAATAAAGATAGCTCTCTCTTCTTTCTCTCATGCATGAATGAATGTTTGTCTTATCTTTGAATGTGTATATGTAAGTTTTAAACCATGAAAAAGTTTTCTAGCATGTATTCATATGCCATGACACTATGATATTGTTTTATGCATTCACATGACACTTTGTGTATTTGCTTTGGTTTGCTTGAGTGTGGTGAAGCCAATAACCTACTAGCCATGGTGAGGATAAGCCAAGAACCCTCAAGAATGATTAATACAAAGCTTAGAGTCTCCTAAGAGTAAGGCTTAGTTTAAGGCTTTTAAGAAAAAGGGTGAGGCAAGTCCAAAATTTTTGAAGAGAATAGGTAAGGCTAATCCACTTACTTGGCAAGCCTATGTATATTTTGTTTGACTTTTGAATGCCAAGAATGCTTCTTGAATAGTTACATGCTTTATGATGTTCATGCATGCATTTTTTAGACATAGATTTGCATTCTTTATGTATAATTGAAAGGGATAAGAGCTATTGGGATTCTTAGAATCTCATCCCTTCCTCCCCACATGTCTAACATGTCTAGGTGGACCAAGTGAGTAAAGGAATGGAAGCCATCAAGTCTAAAAGAAGGAAAGTGACAACAAAGTGTGGAAAATTGCTATTATGTAGCCATATGAGTGGCATGTGGTGTAATCATTTATTGTATATGTTGTAAGACTCCATTAACATATGTAAATATGTAAATGTATGATGTATGAATAAGATTTGATGCTATATGTACAATATTACATGATTTGGGTATGGAATGGCAAGAACTAGCATGTACATTCTTGTGTATATCTTGGGGTGGATGAGCGAGTTTAAGAAATCTAGGTTTGTGCACCTTTGAGACAAGTTTGATAAACCATTTTGGTGTTTTTCCATGTGCTCAAGTGACTATGGTTGTCTTAAAAGCAATTTTGGACCATTTGAGACCTTTATATGACACAAAATGAGCCATTTTGTAACCCAATATCAAGATCTGACCAAATGAACGAATTTGCCTATAAAATTTGGCATGCAAGTAGATCTTATCCATAACTTTTTGGAAAGCTAAATACTAGATTATTTAGAGCTCTTTGGAATTAGTTATGACTTTTCAAAGTTGGCATTTTTCTGCTGTTCTGATGCAAACATTGTTTATATGGTTAGTTTCTTAAACTATGTCATTCGAGGGCCAAATAGTGTCCAATGCTCATGAAATTTTAGAAGCACAAACTAGACATCATAAGCTTTCCATGGCCACTAAGATCACCCCAATTGGATTTGAGCAGGGAGATATGAATTTTTGAAGTTGGAAGACTATACCAGTAGCGACAAGCGACCTTTGTTACTGTTCCATCAATTTTCGATGGCTAGATGTCCCTGTTGTGGTCTGGAATTATTTTTAGCATAAATTAGACATTTGTAGCTTTTCATAGTTGTATAGTATGCTTGATTTTAATTTTTTTAGAATTAGTTATGAGTTTTCAAAATTCATGTCAGAAAGTTGGAATTTCAGTCCGAGGCTGCACACTTTATTTCCATGTGTATACTGCATTATCTCGAGTTCTAGGCCACTTCTTGAGATGGTTTTGAGTCATATTTGTGTATTGAAATATGATAATTAGATGGATAAGTCCATATGGCCCATGGGACATTAAATGAAAATTGTATGCGTGATGCAACCCAATTTAATGGAGTATTTTTAATAACTTTTCTTGAGAATTTTATGTAATCCAAGGGGAAGAGCCTAGTAATGATGTGAGATGAGTTTAGTAAATATGGTGTTACATAACTCACTCTCATGCCCAGTTAGTTACAAATTGTTATACAGAAAGAATATTCACTTATTATCCAAGAATTTCACTCAACTCAACAATTGCTTCTCAAAAGTGAATACAATATAAACTATGAGTATTTTTTAAAGAAATAATTTTTTTTACTTGCTTGAATAATTTTCAATGATTTGCACTTAAGCCATCCATGCATTTATATATCTTCACCAACTTCTAACCACCAGAGATAGAATGAAGATAACAGTAGCTTTTTGTTTGAAACAAAGGGAACATGTCTTTAATGTTTACAAGCTTCCTCTTCAATAGCAACTAACATCTCAAAGTGTTCTTCCCAGGCAACCCATTTTGTCTAATCTTCATTAATGCCAATAAATGCTTATTTTATGGGTTAGATAAAGGATTTTACTTTTTCTCATAAAAGAGATAGTTGCAGAAGAGAGAGACATAAAGAGTAACACATTTATACCATATTCCAATTTGCTTAACCAAAAGTAAACAATTAGTTTTGTCTTATATTCACTAATGTTTTTTTTTCTTTTAGAGACAAACAAGTCAATGTTTAAAATGGGCCAAAAGATGATGGGTTTTTACATGGACAAATAATTTTAGCTTTTGTTATCATCAAAGTTATAGGCAAGGTAAGATTTAAAGGCTACTCAACCTTGGGCTAACAATATTCCTCTTTTGATAATGACAAAACCTTAACAATGCAAAATTAAGTTCATGCAAAAGCTATACATGATCCCTCTGAATATTTGTCCCTTAAAAAAGGAATTTGCCTAAGAGTACAAAGCACAAAGTAAAAAACATACAAGGTACATATAATATTTAGTGAAGTTACAATTAATTACATAAAATATATAAGTATAAAACTTCCAAATTTTGCATAAACTATTCTCCCCCTTTTTATCAACATCAAAATGGTAGGTAATAAGATAACCATAGAATAATATAGAATAATATAAAGTAGCATAATCAAAGAAAGATGCAAAACATAAATTCAAAACAACTTAATCAAATTATAAAATCATAAGGAATTTAATTATCATTGGCTAGTCTAAAATGTTTTAAAGGTTTTTAAGATATTAAAGTGTGTCTTTAAGCTATTCATCCAAACGACAGAAAGCCTACCTTATTCAATTAATTAGGAAAAGAATGGTAGAATTAATATCCTTAAATCACTACAATGGCACTTGCTTATACACTTGAAAGGCTTGCTTGGAGTCATGCAGTTTTGTAATGACAAAGTCAGGTTGCTACCTTATAACCCTATGGTTGCTGACCATGCCATAAATAGTCCTAATATTAGTGGCTAGTTGATCAAAATCATTCTTAAGTTCTTGTACATTTGCATTTAAGGTGAAGGAGAGAGAGGGGGACCTTAGTGATCATTATAAATAAATGCAAGTGGAGAGTTAAGAGGAAGAGAGGATAAAAGTGGAGGAAGTTCAATTGGAGTAAGTGGTAAGAAATGAGATTTTAGTGAAGGTGTGAGAGGAAGAGAATCATGATGGATGCAAGAGACTAATGAGGGTGATAAAGATGGAGGAAGGAAATCAAGAATGGTAAGTAGAGGAAAGGAAGGAAGAATGACTAGTGGAAGAAGCACATCTTCCTCAGAGTTAGGAGTTGGAGTTATTTCAAGCTTCTTCCTTTTACATAAAGAACCCATATTAGAAGGAGGAAGCATAGAAAGCAATGAAGGATGAACTTGAGAATTGGAGGAGGGCAGTTAAAGGTATTCCATAATGACATCCAAAGGTGGAAGAATTTTATTGATTTGCACAATAAAAGGACTGTTGAGTCAAAAGTTTGAAGGTTCTTTAACTAGTTTTGATAGAAGGTGATCTTCAATAGAGGGTTCACTCAAAAGAAGCTTAATAACTTTAACTATTATAATGCAAAAGCTTCTTTTGAAGAGGAAGTTCTAATAGAGTTCCCTTTATTAAGAGATGAAGGAACTTATGTTAGGCAACTTCTAACCTTAACATGAAAAGCTTCAAGTGTCACACCTACACTTTGCATACGCTATAACTTACCATATGGAAGGATTTTATACTACTAACAGCAAACCCTGTTGACAAGGTCTTAAGTTTTACAAGGCAAAATCCAAGATCTTGTCGACAAGGTCTTTAATTCCATAGTGTAGAGTCCAAAATCCTATCAACAAGATTCTAGACCTAGAAGGATAATTGTCATACCTAGACAACATTTATCGTTTTCACAAGAAAACCATGAGTTGATAATGTTAATATGCTAGAACTACTTCCATGGTTATAATAATCAATTTCATGCAAATGCAAATATAAGAGTTTACTTGTACAGGGAGTTCGGTAGCCCTAATAAACATCACAGTTAACTTACGATAAATTGCTAATATTTATACAAATCAAAAGAGAGATTAACACTACAATGTTACATCCTTACTGGAGTCAGAATTTACATTCAACCCTTGTTCAAAGGATTTATAAGACCAATTACAGTCAGTATGTAACCTATTAGTCGGTTTGTTCGTTTTCTATTTGTCTGGCTCCATTCGTAGCATAGTTAATACCTGTAAAATGGTCAGTTTATAATGAGATAAAATCCCAGTAGCTAACAATGTACTTAAGAAACACATATATAGATAGCATGGATTACTATCCAGGATATATTCGATGTATACTTCGGTATCAGAGCATGTAATATCTAAGTAGCAGCATATTCTCATTCGTTAGGCTAGGTAGCAGCATATTCTCTTTCGTTAGGCTATCGTGCTTCGATTATTAGCCAATAATAGCAATCTAGTACTCATAAAGAGTCATCTTAGTAGATATACATGCAACCAAACACAGCATAGGGACTTCGAGATTTCATCCAGTGCATTAACATAAATAGCAAAATGAGTACAGTGTTAACTACCTGTTTCGTCACTGTCGTTCTGTCACGTTATTCCTTAGCTCTTGCTGTCCCAATTGCCTTCCTAAATTTCAATCATGCATTGTCTTAATTAAGAATGAGTCATGGTTAATATTTACATTGTAATTAAATTACTAATCCCCCCGTACGAAATTCCTAAACCCCCTTTGTTAGTTAACTATTGGAATTCCTAATTGTAAACAATCACATCTTCGTTTTCTTTTCCTTCTCATTAATTAGTTACTATCTAAGTTATTCATGTGTGGTCCAGTGCTATAAAGTTAAGTCCTTAGTCCTTATTTTTAAGCTTGATTCTCTAATTCACTATGCAAATTCTGTAACACCATAAATTCTAACTCATTTCATGTACTTTCAATGACTTATTATCATGGAGGATGTAAGTTTCTCATGATGATTTTTGTGTTAGGTCGTATCTAGCAATTCATTCCGGTGTCATGTGGACCGTGTGAGCTCATACTATGCCTCCTCATATTTAATTTCATTGTTACAACTCATTTGTATCATGAAAACTTGCCTACAACTCATGAAAACCAAAAAGAGACATGGGACATGCATTTTCATTCTCGGCCAGACTTGGCCCCATTTCTAGGCAAAGTTTGGAAAATCCTATCTAAATCTAGAAAAATAAAAAACATGTAATCTTGGTCACTATAGAAAGCTTGAGATGTCTAATTCATGCTAAAAATATTTACAAGTCATAACATCCCACACATAGGACGTTTGACATGCAAATTGGTCTGGAGGTCGGACTGGTCCTGATGCTGTCACATTTTACTGATATGAATTTTAAAAATGTCCAACTAATTCCACAAAAATCCAATGCATGCAAATGATACCAATATAGAAATATGTGGATGTTAAATAGAGATTAAAAATATCTCTAGATCAGTTCATCAAGCCAAGCTCTCAGAAATTGATGGAAAAGTACTTCTGGTCAAGCAAGATGACTAATACTGGGCAGAAACTTTGAAAGTTCATATCTTCCTCTCTAGAACTCAAAATGAGGTTCTTATAGTTGTTACAAGTCACTATGAATGTCTAGTTTCTGTTTATAAAATTTTGTAGCCATTGGACCACGTTTGCCCCTCGGATGACACAATTACACAACTGACCAAATGAACAGTGCTAATGCAAATATGAAATTCTG
The DNA here is from genome assembly GCA_026724425.1 of Erythrophleum ivorense. Classification (NCBI taxonomy): domain Eukaryota; kingdom Viridiplantae; phylum Streptophyta; class Magnoliopsida; order Fabales; family Fabaceae; genus Erythrophleum; species Erythrophleum ivorense. The sequence goes on from JAIUCV010003593.1 coordinate 18,223, forward strand.
ATACCAACTTTGAAAAATCATAGAAAATTCCACAGACCTCCAAATGACCTGATCTTTGACTTCCCAAAAATCTCTAGGCAATATCTAGTCACATGCCAAATTTCAAGGCAAGAAGAGGTCATTTGGTCAGACTTTAACATAAGGGGGCAAAGTGCCAATTTCTTTTGCTAAAAGAGGGCTCCAAGAGTTCAAATTGGCTTCTCCTACTCCTAAGGCTCTATGAGCACATGGAAAAGCATCAACATAGGCTATTAAACATGGCTCAAATGTCTAACACCCAAATTTGCAAAACTCACTCTCCCACACGAACACATACACCATGTACATAATGCCAAGATCTTACTATTCATACCGAAAACTTGTTACATCATGCACTATAGTTCTAATTCTCATACATATCCAATAAGTACACCTATTTTCAAGTATTCATAAGAGCATACACTATGTACATCATTAGATTACATCTCTTAGCAACAAAGTGGTGACAAAATGATGATTTCACAATCCTTGGCCAATTTTCCTAGCTTCAAGCTTGGTGGCTCTCATATCTTTATTCACTTGATCCACCTAACATGTTAGGATAGTGGAGATGAGGGGATGAGATTCAAAGAATCCCAATAGCTTATCTCTCATTCAATCATACATAATATGTGCAAAGCAAGCTTTTCAAATGCATGCATGGAAAAGTGGAAGTCATGGACACTTTAAAAACAACATTGGCATGTGAATCAATCATACAAGACATTCAAGGGTTCCCCAAGTGTTTGGATTGGCCTCACACTTCTCCTCATGGATTTTGGACTTGTCTCACCCACTCTTGAACACTTTGGACTCAACTATACTCTTGGGAGTCTACATTACTTTTGGGAGACCCTTTGCTTTGTCTCAACCAAGCTCGAGGATTCTTGGCTCATCCTCACCCAAGTGAAGAGTTCTTGGCCTTTCCACACTCAAGCAAACTCATGCAAACATCATAGATTCATTTAACACATAACATAGCATCAAGGTTCATAACATGTAAAGGCATGCTAGCATACTTTTCATAGCTTGAAAATATACATACACACATTCTAGAACAAGCTAAACACACATTCATGCATGAGAGAAAGGGGGAGAGAGCTACCTTATAGGCTAACACAAGATTTCCCTTTCAATTTGTCTTCTCCCTTCTTGATTTCACAATCACCACTAGATGGGGAGTGCTTCTCTTGAGCCTAGACACACAAGGCATGGAATTACTCTCTTATAACTCAACACTTATTCACAAAGCTAGGGGTTTCTTTTTAGCAAACCCTACCAGCATATAAGAAACTGGGAGTTCTTTCTCTCTCTAGAAATTCACTAACTATTCTTCTCTTTTCTTTGCATTTCTCAACTTATCACACTTCTTTTAAGGGTTCTTGCTCCCTTTAGGTCAGAACGAAGCTTCCTTACTCATCAACACATGGAAAGGGAGCTTAGAAGGAGAAGAATAAAATCAAGAAGAAGGAGCATGAAGAGCTTTAAAGGTCTTACCTTTCTTCCTTAGCTTCCCTTCCTTCTCTCTTAGTTTCTCCTAGTTCCCTCTCTCTCTCAAGCTTTTTTTTTCTGTGCTTGGGCGAAGCTTAAGTCGGTTTAAGGAGAAAGGGGAGTTTGGATACTTAAAAAGTCAAATTCTCTTTTTTCACGCTTTTTCGGACTAACCCTCGCTACGGTGAGCACGTATCAGTCCTAGACCCCTGCCTTTGCTACAACGCGCTATGGCGAGCAGCTCCCTAGATTTTGTATGAGATGCTGCACTCGCTATAGCTAGAAGCATTCTTGCTATAGCTAGAAGGCACTCTCGCTATAGCTAGACCATTTCTCATTATAGCAAACAGGTATATTCGCTATAGCTAGGTTATTTCTCGCTATAGCTAGCAGACTTAGAAAATTTTCAGCCCTTCGAAAATTTTTCAGCTTTTTTTTTTTTTTTTTCTGGTTGTTACAAATTCACACTACACTAGTAAGAAACAAAAGCTACTCTAGTCTCAATTTAACTACATTTTCGGACCTATTTTTGTGAAATTCTTTCCTCTAGTAAATGACCTCCAAAAATCATAAAAATTGGCAGAGTGACCCCTTATTATGATAATTATAAGTCACAGAACAGTTTTCAAGAATTCCCAGGGATAGCCCCTGAACTCCTACTGTTTTTGTCACTACCCTCAGTTGAGCTCGCTGTACACTGCCCTTGCTGTTTCTGGCTTTGTTATCCTATCAACGAGCCCAGAAAATTCTAAGACTTTGTAGACCCAAAGTTATACGTCTTAGCTACCTCCCCACCAAATTTCATGCACTAATTCCTTCATTTACCCATTTCACAAAATCTTTATGAAATCAGCCCCAAGCTGTCCCCTACAGAAGCTAAATTGAATTAGTGGGTTGTTTCTTTGACTTACCTTGTCCAAAAATTCTGTAATTTTGCAGATTTCAAGTATAAGGGAGGGGCAACCTATTATAAAAATTTTGGCTTCAAAATCATTTTCTAGCTAATTCTACAAAGGCAAAATATTTTAGTCCAGAACAAGGAAGCAACTTAGAACTTACCCTTTATGGAGTCCTTGTACTTTGGTTTATCTTCTCTTCTCTCCTCTTCTATGGCTGTCCGAATTTTCTCCCTTCGTCCCACTACTTCCCTCAGCCTGAAATGAGTTAAGGTGAAAGGTAATAATGCAACGGACAGCTCTTGCTTTTTCACTGCTATTAGGTGGCATGAAGGCAAATCACAATTCCTTGACTCGGTGCAATTGCTAGGTGGCAGCAGATATGTGTCTTACTCTCATTTAAACTATATATTAAAGGCAATATTTAACTCTTGCTATCAAACCAAATACGGCATAGCAATCACAATTGAATATGTATATATGAAGGTGGGTGGTGCAAGCATGAGGTGTCCTCATTCTAACTTAAGCTATTCATTTACATGGTGATGCAAGCATCAGGTGTCCCTCATTCTAAATACTTTAAGCCATTCATTTACATGCAACCTTCATCCCTAGCTCCTCCACGGCTGAATGTACTACCTAATGTAATCAAATATCATCTACCACATATCTCCACACCGCCTTACACATGGAAGCACGAGGTGGCATTGGTAGTAATTTCCCACATCCAAGGAAGAAGCAAACTGTGGTCAATTAATATATATATATATATATATCACTTCCATCTAATGTACAAACTGTGTATGATGCCTAATCCCCACAGCAATGCAGATTATGAGTAAGATTGGGGTATAATCATGGCACATACACATATATATGTATATAGTGTAAGCATGAGGTGTAGGGGTTTTTTTTTTATCCTTAATTTTTCTCTCCCACTTCTCCACCAAGTAGGATAGGTATCTCCATTTTAGATCATATAAGCTATTCCTTTACATGCAATTTCCCATACTAATTCCCACGGCCAAAGATAACACCAAATGCCACACATCTATATATGCTATGGTGTAAACATAATGGTTAGGTGCATGGGGTTTATTTATTTAGGAATTTCACAAGTTCTCCCCGGTTGCTTGCTAGGTGTCTCTAGTCTAGGTTATATAACTGAGAAGTCCATGCAATCTATGCCAATTCCTACAACTAAACATAATTCCAAGTAACCAAGTGAATGCTTATGCTCTTCTGTGGTGATGGTGTCAAATGGGTGTAATTAAAATAATTAAAATCCCTTCCTTCCATGCTCTTTGACTGAGTGAATTAATGTGGGTTACGTTAACAGTTACAAAAAGTTCAGAATGTGACATCAAGATTAGCCTCAAATTTTACACATCATAGTTTTTTATCTACTTTCCATCTATCAACGTGTACTTCATATTGGAGGATGGCAACATCGTGGGTTATAGAAATAGTCCTATGGGTGTATCCTTTAAAGTTCACTCCTTAAGCTCTAAAAATTCTTATGAGAAGTATTCTATATAGCAGACTCATGATGAACTGTGAGCAGCTTCCTCCATATATTTTAGCAACTAATAATAAATATTGATGCTTTGTTAGGCTATAAATTTATAAAACCTAAAAGAGATCTCTAAGGGATAGCATATTAAGAGTTCTTATGTGAGCAAACATGGTGGTTCCTATAACAATGATTGACACTTGATAAAGGAAATAGGATAGCCTAAGCATTGATTTTTCTTCCTATTATTGAATCACTTCATTCAATAACAACCTCAAAGGTATCAACATACAGTGCTTGCATTTGCACATGCCAAGAATAACTAGTAAAGAAATATTTTGGATCTTTTATGAGGGATACTCTAAAATTTTTCTTTCTTTAACATATTTGCACATACAATGACTAGCTTTCCATTTATCACTAAGCTTCAAGCTTTTCCTTCATTAACAACATGCAAGTTTATATATAACTCCTAAACCAAGTTATAATAAATGGCTCATTCACTGTTACCAAGGGAATCCATCTCATAGACTTGAAATCCATTTCAATCAAGTAGTTTAACTGAATCAATTTCTTAAAATCAATGCATCTACTAATGGGAAATGGGCTTTGCATAAAATTAGATAGATACCTTTCCAAATGCTTAGGAGTACAAAACTTTGGTAGCAAATGTCACACAATTACATACTATATGTTTAACTTAATACATCAAAAGACCTTATACTACTGTTAGAAAACCTTATTGACAAGGTCTTGGATTTTACATTGCAGAATATAAGATCTTTGAGAGGCTCGTCTCGCAACCCTCAAAATAAAACTAGGTTGGTAAAATATGTAGCTAGTGGTACAACTTAGGTCATCTCCCTTGGAATTGGAATTCAATGCTTAACCTAAGTTTTCTAAATGTTAAAAGACTCAAAAATTTTCTAAATTAAGGGGGGCTTTTGATTTAATTAAACTAAGTAAAATGAAATTAAAATAAATTCCTAAATTCTACCTAATTGAATGAATTATGGTTGAAAATGGGCTTGTGACTAGCTATGGAATCATCTCTTGGTATTCACTATCCTTATCCTAATTCAATTGTGATTATTCTGGTCTAGAGTCCCTAATTATGTTCATAACAAATTATCTTGGGTTACCACTCAAGATTCAAGAGATTAACGATCTAATATTGAATTGAAACCTTAACCCCGCATTAAATTATTAATTCTTGGTCTTTAAGATCAATGAACACCCAATTTGATTGATTAACTAATTAATTAGCCTCTGAACCATCATCCTAAAATGTTTAATTAACCAACTAAACACTAAGGAATTCTCAAATTTAACATTCAAGC
>JAIUCV010003594.1:2500-5000 GCA_026724425.1 Erythrophleum ivorense
CAACAAAGAAGAGGGGGTGAACGAGAGAGTCGAGTTCGAGGGCTCAAGGGGGGTGGAGAAAAAGTCCGAAAACAATCGTATCCCCGCGCACCGCACTTCCACGCCAGCCACACGCATGCTTATACAGGCGACAGGGTTGCCGCCCTCCCACACACGCGGGACCTTAATGAACGAGCGATGGGGAGACCCCCGCACGCGGCCTGGGAAGACCGGGCGCGGGTTGGAACGCAATGGGACGATCGAATCCCAATGCCAGTTCAACAAAGAGGGGGTGAACGAGAGAGTCAAGTTCGAGGGCTCAAGGGGGGTGGAGAAAAAGTTCGCACAAAGCTTGCATCCCCGCGCACCGCACTTCCACGCCAGCCACACGCATGCTTATACAGGCGACAGGGTTGCCGCCCTCCCACACACGCGAGACCTTAATGAACGAGCGATGGGGAGACCCCCGCACGCGGCCTGGGGAGACCGGGCGCGGGTTGGAGCGCAATGGGAGCGTCGAATCCCAATGCCAGTTCAACAAAGAGGGGGTGAACGAGAGAGTCGAGTTCGGGGGCTCAAGGGGGGTGGAGAAAAAGTTCGCACAAAGCTTGCATCCCCGCGCACCGCACTTCCACGCCAGCCACACGCATGCTTAAACAGGCGACAGGGTTGCCGCCCTCCCACACACGCGAGACCTTAATGAACGAGCGATGGGGAGACCCCCGCACGCGGCCTGGGGAGACCGGGTGCGGGTTGGAACTCAATGGGATCATCGAAGGGGGGTTGGATCCCAATGACAGGTCAACAAAGTGGCGAGAAATGAAATGAGATCGTCTGGAGGGGCATCAAAGAGATCGTCTGGAGGGGGGAGGAGCAACAACGAGATCAACTGGAGGGGGGAGGAGCAACAAATGTAGTTTCCACGGATTACCTTCGCACACCGCACGCCACCACCCACATGGGACCTCGGGGATGGAGCGATGGGAAGATCCCCGCAAGCGGCCACGAATGACCGGGTGCGGGTTGGAGCCCAATAAACTCGTCGCGACTTCCGGCAACCCCCTTAAAATCCGTCAAATTCCATCTCGATTCACTTGCCCACACATTTTGGGGGTCGCCGGAAAAAGTGGCCGGCCGCCGCCGGAGGATGCCCGGCGGTGGGCGGTGGCCGGCCACTTGTGGTGCCATGCTCGGGCCACCCCTTCCCCTTGCTTGCACCCATAAGGTGCGTGGCAAGGTTGGGGGTGCAGGGGGGGTGAGCATGGCACCAAGAGAGCCTTCCCCCCTAAAGAGCAAAACGCACCCTTTCCATCCTGGCAGGAAGAGATATACATTTTCGCCAGCTAGCACAAGTTTTTTTTTGGACCTAGAGATCGAATTTTTGCACGATTTTTTGCAGGCATGCTTAGATTGATGAGATCTCCCTCCTCGCCAAATTTCATAATTTTTGGACACTCGTACAATATATTTTGAATTTTTTCCTTCTTAGGCAAATAGCCACCCAAGCGGCCACCGCCGGCCACCGTCTCGGGCGGGCGGCGACTCCAACATCCTCTTGGGGCCCTATGGCAATCATACAAATCAAAAAATCCAAAATGGATCGAGTGGATTTTAATTTGGTACGGGCACAACCATTTTGGAGCGATCCGGGCAAGCCGCGGGCAACCCGTGAGCAAGTGCCAATGATACCAACACTTGCCCGGGGCAAGTTCTCTTGTGCCAAACTCCACCATTGTGCCCAAGGTGCCGTGGGGCAATGATGCCAACCCAGAAAACCAAGGTGGACAACGTGGATTTCAACTTGGCACAAGCGCCACCACCATGAACTTGCCCGCGGGCAAGCCGTGAGCGAGTGGCCCCGTGCCAACTTTTGCCCGGGGCGAGTTCCCCCGTGCCAAACTCTTCCATTTTCCTCAAGGGGCCATGGGGCAATGATGCAAACCCAAAAAACCAAATTGGATCACGCGGATTTTCACTTGGCACATACGCCCCCCCTCAAACTTGCCCGCGGGCAAGCCGTGAGCGAGTGGCCCCGTGCCAACTTTTGCCCGGGGCGGGTTCCCCCGTGCCAAACTCTTCCATTTTCCTCAAGGGGCCATGGGGCAATGATGCCAACCCAAAAAACCAAATTGGATCACGCGGATTTTCACTTGGCACATACGGCCCCCCTCGGACTTGCCCGCGGGCAAGCCGTGAGCGAGTGGCCCCGTGCCAACTTTTGCCCGGGGCGGGTAGCCCCCTGCCAAACTCTTCCATTTTCCTCAAGGTCCCATGGGGCAATGATGCCAACCCAAAAAACCAAATTGGATCACGCGGATTTTCACTTGGCACATACGCCCCCCCGCGGACTTGCCCGCGGGCAAGCCGTGAGCGAGTGCCCCGTGCCAACTTTTGCCCGGGGCGGGTTCCCCCGTGCCAAACTCTTCCATTTTCCTCAAGATCCCATGGGGCAATGATGCCAACCCAAAAAACCAAATTGGATCACGCGGATTTTCACTTGGCACATACGCCCCCCTCAAAC
>JAIUCV010003594.1:15000-17500 GCA_026724425.1 Erythrophleum ivorense
CAGCCACACGCATGCTTATACAGGCGACAGGTTGCCGCCCTCCACACACGCGGGACCTTAATGAACGAGCGATGGGGAGACCCCCGCACGCGGCCTGGGAAGACCGGGCGCGGGTTGGAACGCAATGGGACGATCGAATCCCAATGCCAGTTCAACAAAGAGGGGGTGAACGAGAGAGTCAAGTTCGAGGGCTCAAGGGGGGTGGAGAAAAAGTTCGCACAAAGCTTGCATCCCCGCCGCACCGCACTTCCACGCCAGCCACACGCATGCTTATACAGGCGGCAGGGTTGCCGCCCTCCCACACACGCGAGACCTTAATGAACGAGCGATGGGGAGACCCCCGCACGCGGCCTGGGGAGACCGGGCGCGGGTTGGAGCGCATGGGAGCGTCGAATCCCAATGCCAGTTCAACAAAGAGGGGGTGAACGAGAGAGTCGAGTTCGGGGGCTCAAGGGGGGTGGAGAAAAAGTTCGCACAAAGCTTGCATCCCCGCGCACCGCACTTCCACGCCAGCCACACGCATGCTTAAACAGGCGACAGGGTTGCCGCCCTCCCCACACACGCGAGACCTTAATGAACGAGCGATGGGGAGACCCCCGCACGCGGCCTGGGGAGACCGGGTGCGGGTTGGAACTCAATGGGATCATCGAAGGGGGGTTGGATCCCAATGACAGGTCAACAAAGTGGCGAGAAATGAAATGAGATCGTCTGGAGGGGCATCAAAGAGATCGTCTGGAGGGGGAGGGAGCAACAACGAGATCAACTGGAGGGGGGAGGAGCAACAAATGTAGTTTCCACGGATTACCTTCGCACACCGCACGCCCACCACCCACATGGGACCTCGGGGATGGAGCGATGGGAAGATCCCCGCAAGCGGCCACGAATGACCGGGTGCGGGTTGGAGCCCAATAAACTCGTCGCGACTTCCGGCAACCCCCTTAAAATCCGTCAAATTCCATCTCGATTCACTTGCCACACATTTTGGGGGTCGCCGGAAAAAGTGGCCCGGCCGCCGCCGGAGGATGGCCCGGCGGTGGGCGGTGGCCGGCCACTTGTGGTGCCATGCTCGGGCCACCCCTTCCCCTTGCTTGCACCCATAAGGTGCGTGGCAAGGTTGGGGGTGCAGGGGGGGTGAGCATGGCACCAAGAGAGCCTTCCCCCCTAAAGAGCAAAACGCACCCTTTCCATCCTGGCAGGAAGAGATATACATTTTCGCCAGCTAGCACAAGTTTTTTTTGGACCTAGAGATCGAATTTTTGCACGATTTTTTGCAGGCATGCTTAGATTGATGAGATCTCCCTCCTCGCCAAATTTCATAATTTTTGGACACTCGTACAATATATTTTGAATTTTTTCCTTCTTAGGCAAATAGCCACCCAAGCGGCCACCGCCGGCCACCGTCTCGGGCGGGCGGCGACTCCAACATCCTCTTGGGGCCTATGGCAATCATACAAATCAAAAAATCCAAAATGGATCGAGTGGATTTTAATTTTGGTACGGGCACAACCATTTTGGAGCGATCCGGGCAAGCCGCGGGCAACCCGTGAGCAAGTGCCAATGATACCAACACTTGCCCGGGGCAAGTTCTCTTGTGCCAAACTCCACCATTGTGCCCAAGGTGCCGTGGGGCAATGATGCCAACCCAGAAAACCAAGGTGGACCACGTGGATTTCAACTTGGCACAAGCGCCACCACCATGAACTTGCCCGCGGGCAAGCCGTGAGCGAGTGGCCCCGTGCCAACTTTTGCCCGGGGCGAGTTCCCCCGTGCCAAACTCTTCCATTTTCCTCAAGGGGCCATGGGGCAATGATGCAAACCCAAAAAAACCAAATTGGATCACGCGGATTTTCACTTGGCACATACGCCCCCCCTCAAACTTGCCCGCGGGCAAGCCGTGAGCGAGTGGCCCCGTGCCAACTTTTGCCCGGGCGGGTTCCCCCGTGCCAAACTCTTCCATTTTCCTCAAGGGGCCATGGGGCAATGATGCCAACCCAAAAAACCAAATTGGATCACGCGGATTTTCACTTGGCACATACGGCCCCCCTCGGACTTGCCCGCGGGCAAGCCGTGAGCGAGTGGCCCCGTGCAACTTTTGCCCGGGGCGGGTAGCCCCCTGCCAAACTCTTCCATTTTCCTCAAGGTCCCATGGGGCAATGATGCCAACCCAAAAAACCAAATTGGATCACGCGGATTTTCACTTGGCACATACGCCCCCCCCGCGGACTTGCCCGCGGGCAAGCCGTGAGCGAGTGCCCCGTGCCAACTTTTGCCCGGGGCGGGTTCCCCCGTGCCAAACTCTTCCATTTTCCTCAAGATCCCATGGGGCAATGATGCCAACCCAAAAAACCAAATTGGATCACGCGGATTTTCACTTGGCACATACGCCCCCCCTCAAACTTGCCCGCGGGCAAGCCGTGAGCGAGTGGCCCCGTGCCAACTTTTGCCCGGGGCGGGTTCCCCCGTGCCAAACTCTTCCATTTTCCTCAAGGTCCCATGGGGC
>JAIUCV010003595.1:0-23461 GCA_026724425.1 Erythrophleum ivorense
TCCTGGAAGTGAACAGCTCGCCTTTCTCGGTACTCATCAAAAATTGGGTGTTTGGAAGGTGGGAAAGGTCAGCCACAGAAAATTCATCCCCTGCCAAGAAACGACTCTCCCCAAGCCGCGTATCGTACACATCGAGCACTTTGGCCAGTTTTTCTTGGTTCAGCTTGATGGCACCCTCGTCCTGTTTGATCTTCATTCGAGGAGCGAATGCGAGCTGAAACACCAGAACTGAGGTGGGTGGGTTGAAATTCTGCCCTTCCGCCTCTAACCACTGATCTATGGACGCCTTTTCCAATGGGTTCGTACCGTATAATCCCCTGTTTCCCTTATCCGGATATTTCTCACAAATGTATCGGCATATCGCTCTCGACTCTGAATTTGTGTGACTTGCAAATAATGAAACAAACAAAAAATTGCGGTCTAAAAAGAAAGTAAAAGAACTCCATGTACTTACCGAAGAGGGAAATGCTTTCGTCTTGAAATGCTGGCACTTGGCCAAAGGGCTGGCGGCATCAATAAAGAGGGTAATATCAGTGAAACAGAGAGAGAGAGAGAGAGGAAAGAAATGTTAAAGAGAATACATGAATCTTGAGGAAATCGGGCTTCTTATGCTCCCCTTTGGACATGTTAAGTGGGATAAGCTGGAATTGGATGTCCTTCTCCACGAGACACGCCAAAACCCTTGACACAGCCGTAGACAAGGTTGGTCCGTACACTTTCACCGGCGTCGCCATTTCAAACTTCAATCAAGTTGATTCTTTTGCTTTGAATCTTGCTTCTTCCTTCCTCTTTTATGTGTATTTGAGGTATGTCCTCTTGTTCTGTTTTCCACCATAGAAGGGCAGCGAACCTGGTTCTTTTGCTTTATCCTATTCCTTTGAAGAATATGGTTAATTGGGTCCACTCGATGCGGTGCATTTATCTTGCCAATTACTGCTTCTTGGTTCGAATGCGTGGGTCATCTTAGCTAGTTTTTTCTGATTTAGCTCAGTTTTATATTTTTTAAAAAAATTATTTATAAAAATGTATATTAAAAATTTATTTTTTAAGAAAAGTTATTTTTATAAGTTATAAAACTTATATAAAATTTTTTAAAATCAAAATATAATTTTATAAAAAATTATATAAAATTTTTATTTTTAACAAAATTATTTTATAATTTTTATTAAAAAATTAAAGAAAAAGACCCGATCAACCCATCTAATTGGGTAAACTTGCATTGGGTCAATCACTAAGTTTAAAAAATACCTAGTAAAAACTTCAATGAATAAAAATTTTACCCATATTCAGGGTGGACAAAATCGAAATAAATCGTCAAAAATCTAATAGACCTAATTAAAAATTGATTTGGTTTGCTTTTTGTAATTGTAAAATCGAACAAGTCGGTTTTAGTTGTTAGTTTTTTTTATATTTGGTTCGGTTAACCAAACCAAACCGATTCATTAAACTTATAATTAATTACAATTTAATATTTTATTTCTTTTTAGATTAATAGGATCTTTTGTCAATTAAACTTGTATTAAAATTACATTCTTTATGTTGTTTAAGAAATATACAAATTATTTATACTACTTTATTATAAGATATTACTCTTTTTTTTTTTACTTTTTAAAGCTTTTTTGTGAATGTATGAAATTTTTTTAGATAAAAAAAAGATATAAAAATTGTAAATTATTCCAAAGTTATTATTAGTCAAAATTTTAAGATATGTAGGATATTAGAAGTTAAATTTTACATATTATAAGGAATAATTTTTTTTAAAAAAATTACTTTTAGACAAAAAAATGAATCAAACTGGATTAAATCGAACAAAAACTGAACCAAACTTATTAGAATTTAAAACTGATAAAATTCAACAAAATGTTAAACCGATTAAATTAATTCGTTTTGATTTTGGGTCAAAATCGAATCAAATTGAACCTTTGAACACCTCTAACCCATATGCTACAACCATTTAGTTTTGGGTATTTTATTTTTTGGAGATATTTAAATTATATAATTTTTTCATTTTTAAAATATACACTTGTTTTCTTAAATTAAAATAGTTTTTAAGAGTAAAATATTTTTATTAAAAATTAATTTATTAAAATGCATATTTTTAACTTTTATTTTAATATTATTTTTTATGTGTTGAGAATTATAAATTTAATTTATTTTATAAATTTATTAAATTTATGACAATAGGGATGCTTATTAATATATATATATTTAATATAAATATTGTCCTTAAAATTGAATTATTGTTTAGAAATTAGTTAAATTTAAAAAATTATTTCATAAATATGTTCCTCATTTTGAATAATTTATTTTTTTGTATCAAATGATTATACATTTTATTAAAATTAAAAAATTTACTATTTTATATTTGACCAATTATATATGTAATATTTGTTATATTATATAAATAATAAATATAATATAACAAATATATGAGTATTTTGATTAAAACAAATATAATCATAGTAAATTTTGTTTTTCGTGGGAGATAAATGTAATGCATTTTTTAATTTTAAAGGAGGAGAGTATATATTTTCAAAACAAAATGAAAGAATTGTATTTTAGAGATATTTAAATTATTTGATTTTTTTAATTTTAAAAATATACACTTATTTCCTTCAGATAAATTAGCTTTTAAGAATAATGTTTTTTTTAATTAAAAAAAATATTTTCTAAAATTTTATTTTAGTAATATTTTGTGTGTGTGTGTTGAGAATTATAAATTTAATTCATTTCACAATTTTATTAAATTTATGACAATATGTATGTTTATAATATATATTTAATAGAAATGTTATTCTTAGAATTGGATTATTATCTATAACTTAGTTAAATTAAAAATAATTCCTATTTTATGTTGATCAATTTTATATATTCAATATTTATTATGTTATATAAATATTTTAATTAAAATAAGTGTAATTATATTCAATTTTTATTATACAAGAGATAAATATAATATATTTTTTAATTTTAGAAGAGGAGAGTATATATTTTTAAAATAAAATAAAAAATTTGTATAATTTAAGCAATTTATTTTAAAAGTAATTTACCTTCAGTTTTTCTTGCGTTTCTTGGTAAATCGCTGTTGTAGGATGCCTTTGTCCTTCTCTACAATATTTGTTAGCTTTTCAAGACCAAGTAGAGAATTGTCCTCAACTGATTCATGATTATGACTCTTTTGGTCGGTACTTTTCTTTTTTAATATAAAATTCTATTTCTTCCTTTTACCTTCATTTCTGCCAAAGCTAGAGATAAAAATGAACCATCCATTGTCGGTTAATTACAGGAAGTTATATCACTACTACTGTTTGTAAATCCATAGGGGCACATCTAAGTTTACATACATCTTGCCCATGGGATAATATCAACATCATAAACTAAAAGCAAAAGGGTTTTGTAATTGAGAAACTTCGACACATTTATATGTGGTCTCATCACCTCAATGGCAACTTTGCTCAAATGCGGATGCACATCTAGGAGACTGTCCTTTCTCATGGGTCCTTTCACCTTACGAGATCATTCTTGTTTAGACGGAGACATTCATTGTCTAAGCTTCAAAAAATAAAATTAAAAATAAAAACAGTAACGCCAAATAAGCGTAGAGTTCAGAGTCTCCCCGTACACCGTGAGAAATGGTGCAGAAATCCCAGAATTTCTGAGAATTCGGGTCTCAAAGAAGGATCTTGGTGCCAGCACCGGTTAAGCAATTCTACTAACATTGGATGCGTATGTCTCGGAATTTTCGGCCTCAAACCCTGCAGTTCATTATAATACCACAAATCTTATTCTTTTACACTCAAATATTTTTGTACCTCGGTAGCTTTAAATTCTAGACTTGCATCGACATGAATTCACATGTTTGACCAACCCCGCCCATCCACACAGAAAAGAAGAGAATATAGTTAAGAAATGGAGTACCTTCTGGACCACTCCAACTGCTGCTTGCAATGGTGACAAATGCTCATAAGGAAGCTGCTTCAATCATAAAACATGGAGGATAGGCGTGAAAATCTGTCTGATCGAATTCAATGAAACCAACGCAATAACAAGTGTCTCAAAGATTTCTCCTCCCTCTCTCATGTTCCTTTTCGTTTAAATTCATTTTTAATCACTTTAAACCAACGCAACCATAATTCTTCACTCCTTCCCACTGTCAGTGTCTCTATGTTATTCACCAACTCTCTTTTTGGTTGTTGCAACTATTAATTTAAAATGGGATTGAATCTAAATGAGTTTGAACATGAGACTTATATGTAACTTCATGGATTCAAAATTGGCTAGAACCTTCCACCTAGTTGCTTCATTTTCAACAAATTATCCATCAGGTGTCAAAGAGTTAGTGTGGGCAAACTTAAGATTAAATTGGACTTACTCTGAATATAACTTACTAATAACACATAAAGAATTCAATCTTGGTTAAACTTGACTTGTGCTATAACCAACTTGCCCTAACCTTATTTCTAGAATGTAATAAAAATTACAATAAAATTGAAATAATTTTATATTTAATTAATTCAAGCATAACATTCAACAATGACATCCAAAATATATGAAAATTGCTTTGATTTTATGTTAATATATATTATATAATTATATTATTAAATATTATAAATTAGGTCAATTTGATTTCTAAGTCTAAACTCAAGTTCGATTGAATTCAAACAATCTAATAAATCAAGTCATATTTAATTACCCGTATAGTACAAAGATAATGTAAGACCACGAGTCAAGATCTTGCCATTAAAAGGCACAAAATAGTATATATCAATTGCCAAGCTTAGTTATTTCTTTTTTTTAAAAAATTTCTGTTATTTCAAAAATGTAAATGATAGTACGTAACTGGTAAGAGTTAAAGGGTTAGTAATAGTTACAATTTACACATTAGAGGAGAATGCAGGGATCAATTTTTCTATTCAGGGGGGTTTAAGTGTAGTTAACCCATTTTGTCACTTGTCTTTCGAAGGGGAAGGGGGAGGAGAGGCAGTTTTACATCTTGGCTCTTCCAATGAGAATAAGAGAACAAGAATGGGGGAAGAAATGCAAAGAGCATTACCTTTCCTGTGAGCAGCTCCCACAGAGCAATTCCAAAGCTAAAGACATCGGCTTTGTGATTATATGGTTTATGTTCAATAACCTTCCATATGTCAAGGGAATCACAGGTTATTATAATCAATATATTGTGTGGTAAAAGCAAGAAATATATCAGTTCCTACTTCCTCTAATCATGGAGGACATGCTTGGGTCAAAAGGATGTACGTTTTGGGTTCAGCCATCAGGAGAGAAGAAATTCAGAGAGGAAGGGCATACCCTTGCAATCCACCCTTGTCTTCTATTGAAAATACTTCAACATTGTTATTACCCATTTACAGTGCACAAAAGCAACCCAAAGCAGTAATGAAAATTATGCTAGCTTTACACAAAAAGGTTGTTCTAATCTGTCTGTGTTCATCTTAGGAACACACAGACTACAACCTTTCACATCTCACTCATGATCTCAAATCTCAATATGTTTTGATGATTTAACAAACAGGCATAATTTAATAGCAAATCCCCTTAACCCATAATAATAATAATAATAATAGTAACAGCTCATAACACAAAAGAAATGATCAGTAACCACTCTATGGTTATACTCGTTTGAGACACACCTCTGGAGCCATCCATCTGTAAGTTCCGGTTTCTGCAGTCATAATGCCTGACTGATCTTCCACTCTTGCTACACCAAAATCAGCAACCTTCACTACCTGTTTGACAACATTCCAAAGAAGTAACAGCCAGTAGAATCGTTACTAGGATGTTCAAGTAATCACTACTAGAAGCATATCAATACACACAAATCCTAAGCAAATTTTAAAGTAGATGACACAAAATATAATCAATTACCCCTTTCTCATCCATCAAAAGATTAGCAGCTTTCAGGTCCCTATGTATGATATCATTCTGATGCAAATAGTTCATTCCTTCGCAAACATCGATTGCTATTTTGAGCAGAGATGGAAGAGTAAGCACAGCCTTCTGTGTATGCAGAAACTCATACATACTTCCACCAGACATGTATTCTGAGGGAAAAGAAAAAATTTCATGTAATAATTGTACTGAATTTGACAATACTGTCGGTACAGAGTTGAGGAATTGGTACTCAACACCAAGGTATATTAGGTCAGAAAAATATTCATCAACGGTAATTCACTCAACCATGTCTTTATAAGAGAGGTGAACTCATCTCTAACTAAGTAGTTAGGAACTGACAACGCAAACCAACTAGGTTAACAGCAATTTATTCCTTATTAATTCTGATAATATTTTGACACGTATAAACTGTACCCATCATATTGGTCTTGCAATCAATTAGAATAAAAATGTAAAATATAACATCAACCGAATCCAGAAGCTCAAACTTTTACCTGTGACAATGAATAGGTGCGGAGGTTTTGTTCTGGCACCCACAAATTTGACAACATTCTTGTGACACACTTTACTGCAAGACTCAATTTTAAAAATGAAACCATTAACATTCCCATGAATAGGCTCCTGATTACAGATTTTCACTCTGCAGAGAGGCAGTCCCAAGGAGATAGTGACCAATAAAAAAAAAAAGATGATTGACGCATCTTCTGTGTGTGTGTCTCTCTCTAATGGAAGAGGTTGTGATTGAACAAACCTCAGGATATAGACCTCCTGAGCAAACTCCCTTTGTATATTTTCATTCAGGTTCTCAGTCTTAAGGACTTTGATAGCCACTTCTTGGCTGTAGAAAACACCTTTATACCTGTGTCAACTAACGAGTCATCCAACATGTACTGATTCTGACTCAAAAACATATCATCCAAATAAAATGACATTACTCACAAATCAAAGAAAGATCCAGATGCAATTTTTCTTTCATATTTCAAACAGCTTGCATCAAATTCCTGGGCAACATTTCCAGATATGGGTAGATTCACATTATTAGAGATAAAATTGATCCCCGTTTTTTCTTGCTCTGCAGTTTGACCGCCAATTTCCTTGAAGGAAGGCTGCTTCAGGATTTCCACCCAAGACATCTAACTTAGTAAGGATGCTCTACTAAAAGCCAAAAGATGGGGGAAGATATGCAAGCAACAATCAATTTCCAATTAAGTACAGAAGGCTCAAATTAATCTGGAACATTTGAAACCTTTATTAGATATATATTACTCCACTAGTTCCATGCAATTTATGTGAAAGTGAGAAAAAACTTATCTCTCCATATATCCAAACATGTTAAAAAAATTGATCATATCTTTGCTGAGATGGATGCTGTAAAAAGTGGCACGTAGAGGGCCTACCTCAAGTTTCTGAATTTTCTTTGTCAGTACATGTTTAAGCTTCTCAGTCTCCTACAAATTTCAACATGGAAATTACTCAAGTAGCTTTTAATGAAAAAAAAAAGAGATGAAAATAGAGTTCAATAGTACATTGTAATGAAGTTTAAGAGCTAGTAAAGTGAAAAACCTGAAGGATGATATATGCAATTGATTTAAAACAAACGCCTAGGATTCTAGAAATACTCTCAAAGTTTCAGTTCAGTAAGGTGAGCTAATTTCCTTCCCAATCAATTTTCAATAGATTGAGCTAATATACTACAAACCAAAAGAAAAAAAAAAAGAGGGAAAGTACCTCAATAGGCCAACCATCAACAACAAAAACATCCAACGAATAACCATCCAACGTGGAAAAAGCATGTGCTTCTTGGATGTTCAGCCCCGTTTCAGACAGCAAGGAAGTCAACTGCAAAGCATAATTGCTTGCATGGTGAGAAGGAATGAAAGCGAATTGGGAGAATTTGTCACTCACATCATATTCTACTATTTGAGTGATGTTACATCTAGCTTCTTTATTCCCTTGTTCAAAAGTTCAAATTCACTGCCCTGTAATTATATTGCTGAAATTACTTTAATTGTCTCAGAAACTTATAATGAATGTTAGCATCTACTGATACAGAAAGATGACTGAGCAGTGAAAATGTGAACAAGTTTTTAAGATAAATTCTAAGCAGAGATCATTACTTTTCAAGGTTTAGAGAACTACTTGATAACTACTGCATTACAGATATTTACTGTCAGCACTAGGCAATGGACTTAGAAGATATCCTGTAATTGTAATTAAGTTAGAGGAAGCTTCCAACGCTCACAAAAAGCATTGGAATTAGGAACATAAAGCTTGGCAGCCTGACACACCTCCAGGTGTTCAACGCCATATCCAGGACAGTCACCACATCTTCTGCAACATTATAAGATACAGAGATATGTGCATTCCACATCTCAATTACATCATATTTTATTGACCTACAACTTTGATCATTTTCCAAAAAATTTAGATGCAAAGCAAGATGCCTCGTAATTGTTAGGACTGCACATGAAAAGAAAATATGGATTTTACTTGTAATCTAAGAAATATTTGCGCAACAACAGTTAAAGTCAGCTACCTGACTGAGAAGTTTTGGCTTATCGTTTGTTGATATTGTGATCTCATGCATTGGCCTGCCATTTCATTTAGTAGTTTTGAGAAACTGATAAACAGCAATAAGAATTTCAAGCAATCAAAATAATAATAAAGCGCTTCCTTTAACAATAAGAAAAATAGAGATTCCAAAGGAGCAAAACTCATGATGTTCATTCACAAACTAAGTAAAAAGATTTACGAAAAATATAATCATTATTGAAGTTTTACCTGGAATAATGTGTATAGAATTTCAAATTGCTATTATTAGCTTGAATTTGTAACTGGCTTGCTTCAAGAGCAAGTTCAAAGTTAGTAGGGGAACCAAAGGCCGGGGCAGGATGGATGCTGAAAACCATGAAAAAGAAGGAGCAATAGTTGGCAAAGTCTTGACGAATCTATTCTTACGACAATGTGATAAGTATGAATAACGCATAAAAGTATAGAGGGAAAGGACAAGGCCAAGTAAATGTATTCAAATAATCATGCCTCATGTTGCCTGGAATATGAGAATCTTGAGGACTGACTTTTCTTTGTGAGTTTGAATGAAGAGAATTACTAGAATTCACACCAGAAGCAGAACGAACCTGCATAAAAGATATATTGCCAAGATCTAGCAAATCAATTGGCTAATGCAGGTACCAGCAAAGTTCCCATATCCTGGTCAAACCAAAAAATTAATTGTCTAGATACTACTGAAATCAGAACATGGCAATCTCCATAAAGGGGAACGTGAGATTCATACTAAACATAAATAAAAAAAATAGCATCGCAGAAGGGAAACTAATTAAAAGGCTTAAAAAAGCGTCACAAGGTATCCACACAAGAAGCAATCTGGCAAATTTCTTTTTTCTTTTTTTACTTCCTCTTTATTAGTAAGGAAGTTTAAGCTCAGAGAATAGAACCAATTCAGTCTACAGTGTTGGGAACATGGCATGGGCTACTTCATTAGAGAAGCTGCCACTAAGCAACTAGTAGTTAGCCCAGTCAAGTGCATAATATATACATGAAAAGAAAAAGGTACAAGTATCTAGGGTTGAAACTCCACCTGCTACTACTCGTCACGTAAATATAAATTACCTGAACTAGACGGACTTCAACAGCAGGTCTGGTAGCAGGGGCACGTGCCATATGCAGCAACCTTTTATGCATAATAACATCTTGAGTCCTCTCCACATTCATATCCAGTGCATACCTATCATATGTATAGTTACAATTACAAAAAGCTTAATAGACCTACACTAAAATTCAACAACCCTTTCATTTTGTGATTGTTTTAATAAAACAATGACAGACAAAAGTAAAACAAGTAACCATCAGGGCTCCAATTAACTTTTATCCATTCCCATCTGCCCAAGGAAGATATAAAGGGCATGAAAAACTTTTGAGAATAATAATTAAAAGAAAGAGAACGAATCAAATAGCAAAAAAAAACTCAAAATTTTGAAAACAAACTACTCTGCTTTCTGGTCTGAAACAAAGTGATCGTCTGAGCGATAAGAAGGAGCGATATTGAAAAAGAGTTAGAAGTACCTAGCGGGAAGTCGATGGAAATGCGTCCAAAGCTCATCTTCAAAACCAGGAACCGCAACCTCCGGGACATTCAATTCCCTAACTCTACCAAGAACCTCGTTGTAAACTTCAACCTTCTGCCTCTGCTTTCGACTCTTATTCCACCCTAAATCCTGAGCTCTGCTACTGCAACTCTCTGTGTCTCCCATACTGACCTCTTAATATCCACATGGATCATAAAGCACTTCATTTAAATTTGAAAAAATAACAAACAATATGTTAGGAACTTTAAGATGCTTATGTATAAGAGAGGGGGGAGAGGGGGGGGGGGGGTGGGGGGGAGGACAACCCATTCATGACTTCGATTTGAGTCTCCGTTCTCATCTTACATTGAAGTGAGCTTAAAACGAAGGTCTTTGAGCACGCGCAATGCTCATCCCGAGGGACACAAGTACGTGGACTCTGAAGAACTTTGCTTTGCTTTTGTCACCGCTTTTGTTTTAAGCAATAGCATCGACCATTTTTATAAGTTATAATGAAATGATAATGATAAACGCAAGAACTTTTAATCCTTTTAATATATATAATCATTTGATAGCATCACCCACCAAACCATACCTCCAAAACCAGCCAGTGGGCGTCCCTTATTTGTGTCGTTTCCTGCTATAATCTATGCATTAATTCACAGTCAGATACAACTCTTTATTTTAATTTTATTACTTTTGGCCAGGCAACCATTCCTTGCTTCTAATTGAGGAGTCAGAAGATAACTTATGCTCCCCCAATTAATTTATACACTAATCATGGTGTCACTAAACCTTTTTTCTTCCTGTCCTTTTCTTCTTTTTAAGTCACTAATCACCTTTTAATCTAATTAATTTAATCACTAGACGAATCAGAAGATGCTCTTTCCGTTGTTCCATTCCTCATATCCTATATACACAGTTGTATCCGGCTGTGGATTTGTTTATCGATATCTTGGCATCGACAAGATGTGCATGATGACGGAAGAAAGCATTTCTAACCCTTCTATAGAACTTGATACTATTCTGACATGTCATCAAAATGAGTATAATTTAGAGGATTGGGATTGGATCACTTTATAATATAGTTGAAGTTGATCTAGAACCACAGGCTGTTGCGCATTAGGTATCACAAAGCTCTATACTCTCAAATATAATAGAAAGCAAGCAGGAGCAGGAGTCAGTCTCTTGGAACCCCAGTGATAAGATTCAGAAAAGGGTGGTGGTCCCCGTAAAAAATTCATAGGAGAGGGGTAGTAGTGACATGCTAATCATATATTGGTGCTGATGCACATGCCATCATGAAGCCTCAAAAGTGCTTCTCCAACATCCTAGTTAACCAGGCTATGGGGAAACAATACATCGACTGGTCCCTGCCTCAGTGTGCAAGCTGCTACCACCAACACAGTATGCTTCAACTTAAATTTGCCAGATGACAATAGACAAAGCTGCACAAAATTTGGAATCGAGTGTATATGGTGTCCACATCTATCCATGGTTGTCACAAACAGAAAACGTATTGAAGTTGTGGAACTAGAGGACCTACTAGGTGGACACTGTTAATCCATGCGTAATGAACATGAAACCCCATGTTGATGGTTCGTGTATTTTGAGTTGCCTCTCTTGTCTTCCTTGTTCCTTTCACTTGTTAGCAGCGAGTAATCAGACTAGCAACTTGGTCTACATCTACTGTGTTTGCTGCCTGAGGAAACCTTATGCTTACGAAACGGATCCAGGAAATCACATTCAAAAATGCGGCAATTTATTATAATACCCTCCAGGTTTCACTTAATAGTTCAATAACTTCTTGGCAAAATAATCAAAATCTAGTCTGTTTCTGGTATTGATCAAAACAACAGCCAGAGAACGAATCAAATCAAAGCGGATAGGGCCCTAACTACCCATTCAATCCTGGCTTAATGTCTTAATACTTCCTAATTTTTTCTTAAATTAAATACTGTTAGTAATCTTTCTGTTAAAGATATGTAAATAAATAGAAAATTTTGAAATTATTTTAAATTCTAGCATCATCTTTTATTAACTGAATGTTTTATCCTTTAACGTTAACTTTTAAGGTTAAATATTTTGTTGTAATTCGATGGCACAGTAGTTTACAATAAATTATTAAATATTTACTAGTAAATGTATGAGCAACCATAACTTTTATTATAAAAATTTATGATTTAAAATAGAGGGAAAGAAGAACACAGCATCACATGGGTATAAAACTAATAATAAACTATGATCAGTTGCGCACGCATACAAACTAAGAAAATCTGACAATAATCGAGAAAAAAAAAATGTATATAGGTAATCTCCAACTTGAAATTTGTTGAGATGCTAGCAAAAAACAAATAGAGAAAATCTGCTTTCCAACTGGACTCATTTGTTAAGTATTCGTTTTGCAGTCCTTATCCCTTGTAAATCTCATTTTTATTTACCACTTCCCATTCTTCCTGTTCCATTCGATAATCATCAGCTTCCGCCAATGGGTGGGCTCCTAGAGCTTAATCGTTGCTCAAATTATTGCCATTCATAGCAGCATCTGCTTTTTCCGATTCCTCACGCTTGATTTCCTAAACAGAATCACCAATTTAGTGCTATATAGTATATATATATATATATATATATGTGTGTAATTTGAATTTCAAACTAGTCATTTCCTTTTGTTCTAACATGCTAAGAAATAACATTTTTGTACCCGGCACAATCTGAGACCAGTAAGAAAAACCAAATATTCATCAAAATTCTGCGCCAACGGCGAAGATGGCATCACAGGATGGCACAGTGCCAAACTCGACCGAACTCCAACGAAACACAATCCCAAAGACGCCACCGCACTCTTGTTCATCGTGAACACAGCATCCCACGAGAACCCGATTATCACATACAAAGGAAGATTCGGGAGCGTTATCTGAATATTAAAAGTTTAGAAAATCAAGGACTGACCAAGTATATTAATTGAAGAATATTAACAGCTTTGAATGAAAATGATTTGGTCAAAGATACTCCAACGTGTTTGACCAATTATATTAATTGATGAATCTAAAATCTGAATTCAAAATTGATATCAATGTTGACCCAATAACCATACTTTTTTTCAGGAGTAGCGTAATGACAAATGGATATGTGAACTACAACAATCTGGTGAACAAAAGTACATTACCTTGCGGTCTTTGCTTAAGCCCCTTACCAATTCCGGGTCCCAAATTGTCAATCTGAAACAAATTCACGAGATTTGCGAGGATCGTGTAACCGATCGCATGAGATGTATCATTCCCGACGCTGAAGTTACTGGCTTGGCACAAGAGTGAAGTCAAGAGGCACAAAACAATATTCTCGTCCTGAAGCACCAAATCACAAGGTCACGTGTTCATGTTTAAATATAAAAGTGCTTTCTTTCCTTACACTAGCAGAACCCAATGTTTAGTAGAAATCCAAAGTTGAAATAATATAAAGTATAAAAATTTAGCACGCTATTTATTAGTTTTTTTCCCCCAAGGTGACTTTGCCCGCGCTTCCATTGAGATGCTGTCTAACTGTAGCGTCCTGACCAAAACAATGTTCTGGAGAAGCAAATCGGAAGGTTAGATAATCAAATATTTATAAGTGCAAGCCTTTATAACACCGTCCAAGTTGAAAGGTTCAACAACAATATACTCTACAAAAAAAAAATACTTTTAAATTCGAAGAATCAGAAAACCATGCAAAGATTTTTAATTTTGGGAAGCCTATCTGGGCGTTCATTGAGATGTGGCACTAGAGGAAGCAAAAAAATAACCAGAGATGACGCAGATCATACATCTATATCTACATATATACTTATGGTCTTTATTGATTAGGAGTATTTGTCTAGTAGGATAAGGAATAACATCGCAAGGCTTTTGCAAAATAATAATAAGAATAAGAATAATAACTCATTATTCATATTAATAACTGATTGAATTAGCGACAAAAGATAACATTGTCCCATTTTTTATTAATCATGAATTTAACGACATGCATGCTTGTTACTAAAATTTAGTGACAGATGGACATTGCTAAATTTATTGAAAAAATAAATTAGTAAATAATATTTAATTATTTACTTATTTATTTAGAGAAAATTTTAGCTATATCCTATTTGTTTTTAAACAAATTTTAGTACTAAAAAAAAAAATCCATCGCTTCCTCCTCCACCTTCCCTCCAAAATTTTGCAACCATCAGGCCTCGATTGGTTATTACAAAAGAAGTGAAAAATTCAAACTAATTTTCATTATACTCTTTTAATTATTATTTAATTATATTTATTTTTTATAATTTTTTTAAAATAAAAGAATAATGATCGCTTTTTATCTATGAAGTTTTTTTTAAGATTTTATTTTTATTTGTAATTTTTTATAAACCAAATAAGTATAAAAAATAAAAAATAAAAATTTTCCTCCTAACTTTTGTTTTCATGAATAGAGTCGGACTGAAAATCTAATATACTTGATATCAGGCTAATGCCTGTAACTTGATCTGATCCGAACAAATTCGATTTTATATTGGATTAGGGCAGTATAAAACTGTTCAAATTTTTTTTATGAATTAATACTTATAATATAAAAATATCTTTTTATAGACTCATAAACATATATTTCAAAATAATGAGCTTTTAGAATTCTCATATTTTTATCAATGATAAAAAAATAATTTGATATTATCAAGCAAAATATAAATTATACTAACATAATTAACTTTAGATAAATATATGTATTTTTATTATTCAACAAAAAATATCAATAAAAAGTAAAAAAATAATAAATAATAAATAAAATAAATAATAAAAATATCAAAAGTAAAAAAAATTTAGATAAATAATAAAAACTTCATAGAGAGAATCAAATAAAATAAAAATAATAAATAAAATAAAATAACTAAAAATAATTATTATTATGATAAATTAAACAAAATATACCTTTATTTATAATCAACTCAATCTAATATAATTTTATTTAAAGATATACTCCTTGTATTTTTGGCACATCTGCACCGGGCAATAAACACCCTGCTTTCGTCCCAAATCTTTTTTTTTTTCAAAAAAACCTGTTCTCAGCCTCTTGAGGATCATCATATGCGATTTCTTCTTGCGAAGGTAATCCTCAAAAGTTAATCCTCAGAAGCACAAGCCCAGGCCTAATCACGTTGAACAGCTCGCATTGCTCACTCAGGTTTTGCTTCCTTTTCTTTCTATTTACTTTTCCTATTCTATTCGTTCACTGGGAGGATGAAAATTAGAGGAGGGTCCCATTGGATATCAACCTCTGTCTTTGTTGTGTTTGTAAGTGATTTCATTCAAATATAAGATCAAGTAATTATGATCACTCTTGATAAGATTGAGGTTGGTGGATACATAATGAAGATAGGGAGATCGTATGATATTGAAATCCAAGAAGCTTTTATCTTTTACGCATAGACAAATAAGGAAAAAGGGAAAAAGGCGATGGAGACTGGAATTTAAGATATGTAGATAATTGAACCCTTTCTCTTCAACCACCTACAGAGACACAGTTTGATATCCAGGGAGATGCAACTTACAATTTTCCTAATTTTTACACGAGGAACAAAATATAGAGCTCGGATTAAGTATTAAAAGAGTGGGTTGCATATATTGCATGATAGCTATTTGATAAAATTACTCAGTAAACAAAACAGCCCATAAACAAATTCAACTTTACAGAGTATAGGTCTTTAGGGAACTGACAAGAGTTGTGCTTATTGCTGCAAATTACAACTTTGCTTATTCATTTGGGCTGAGATATAGGGCATTTACGTAGATAAAAGCAAAATATACTATTTATGTTACAATCTTGACTTGTCACGATGCTTTGCTCCTCAGAACTTGTGCATGAATGCTTGTTAATCCCCATTTATGTTAGTTTAAGGGTCATACTTTCTTCCTTGTGTGAGCAGGCCCTTTAGATGATAGATGGAAGCTAAATAATTATATGAATCTTCTTTTATATTTTATTGTTTTATAAACTTCAAATGAGCTTCACTTACTATATATTACAGTAATATTTTTGTCTGAAAAATTGATCCCAATCTAATCTATATCAATAATAAGGTTGGAATACATTAATTCATTGTGGTCGTTTCAATTAGATTAATTAATTAACTTAATCAATTTGGTTAATAATTAACATCAACAAAACAAAATAACATATTCCATGAATTTTGATATAACATATTTATTTTTCTTAAATGGTAGGGTAGTAATACCCTAAATTGTGTAGTTTGTTTATCCAGTGAGAGGGGCCCACCAGGGAAAAGAGAAGGGAGGAGGTGGGGGGGGGGGGGGGGCACGTGGGTCCCATTGTAAATAACATATTTCTATTTCTAAGTTTCACTAAATATTTTATTGTTTTATGAACTTTATATGAGCTTCACTTAACTAATTTGCTTATCTCTCTCTCTCTCTCTCTCTTCTCAGTGAGATTCTGCCTAAATTAAAGATATAATTTACATTGATACTTATATATTTGAAGTTTTGAACCACATCCTTTCATGTGGAAACTTCAAAAATAGATTAATATAATTAGGGATGAAGTTCATGGAAAGCTAGTAATGATGAAAAGCTTTGCAATAGGAACAGAAAATGAACAAAAAGGAGTAGATGTAAATGCTAGCACCTTTGTTCTTCCATGACATTTTTTCTTCTTAATCTTGTTTAACAGTATTATGGAACTTTGCAGCTACAGGTTCTTTTACTGCGTCCACAAAAGATGCAAATGCAAGCAAAAAGAAGACAGAAATCAGGTTATGATGGATACATTGTCATTACTGAGAAAATTCTCAACATTTCAAAAAAATTTAATAGAAATTTAAAAGTTTTAGTGTGATAATTATTTATTCAAAATTGCTTGGACATTTTATTTGACGCTTCTGATCTTGCTGTCCTGTCGTTTCATTATATTATCCTTTTAGTGCACAACGGGTGAACTAGTAACCACTCATTATAAAACCAAAATTTTGAAAAAAGAAAAATGTAAAAATTCTTTTTAATTTTCATCACTTGCAATGCCCAATCGTTCGGAATTTAGCTGCAACGCTGTCATTTTTTTTTTGGGCCATTTATTCATATGAGTTTGCTTCATTATGAAGTTTTGACTTCCAAGCCATATTCAATCTTGTAACTTTTTGGTTGATTATAACTTCTATAGTTTTTACTATCATGTTCTTGTTTTATTTTGCATCTTTTGGTGTTGGTCTGATCACATGTCTCTCTTTTAGTAGCACAAGTTCCAATTTGCTTTCGGGGGTACATAGCACACTCTGAAGTTCAGCTCACTTAATACTTCCAAATTTCCAGTAGTCACATGGGATTGTGATTTTGTTGGGTCAGTCCTAAATCATTCTAACTTCTTGGCTAAATTATGTTTATATTCATTACAATAATGGAGAACAAATGAATATCTGATTTACTGGAAGGAAAAGAGAACACTTGGAACCAGTTGGTTGAAAAGGGCATTTGGCACTCGAAAAGTGGGGGGGAAGGAAAAGAAGCTTAGTGATGGCTTTGGTGGGGTTTTTTTTTGGGGGGGGGGGGGGGGGTTGCGCAAATAGCTAGAGAAATTTTGCAGTAAAAAGAGATAGCCTTTTTCATTTACTTGTCATCCGTATGGCATGTTTTGTGGGTCATCTGGGGCCTGTTTGAAATTGTTTTTGTTTTAATGTTTTTAAAACAGGTGTTTTTAAGAACAAGTTTTTGAGAACAAAAAAATTAAAAAATCTGTTTGAATCATTATTTTAAAAAATACTTGTTTTTTGTTTTTTACCTGATTTTGTGGAACAAAAATTACAGAACACTTAAAAAGTGTTCTGAGTTTTTTGTTTTTGAAAACAAAATTTTGTTTTTTTGTTTTACAAAACACTTCATTAAAAACACATTATCAAACAGGTTTTTTTGTTTTTTTGTTCTTGAAAACAAAAAAATTATTTTACAGAACTGAATCAAACAGGCCCCTGGTTTCTTTTGTTGCTGACAACATCTTTTTCCGGCTCCTTGTTTTAATCAAAACTTTACTATTTGATAATTGTAATTTTCATGCCTTTTTCAGTTTCACATAAGTTCAACTACTCACTTTTTGTTTTAAATATTTTGCTTGATCTTTGATGTATGTTTGCACTATGTAATGCTGTTTATACATATAAAAAACTGCTTGCTGTTTATACCATGTTATTCTGTTTATACATTAGCTTTTCTATGTATTTTGCTTGACCATCTTTGATTTCTGTGCCATACCTTAATTCCGTGGCTACTGATGCTCACTTTGCAGTTATGTTTATTGATGTGTTACTTTTATTGAATACTCACAAAAGTTGTACCAAGAGAAGGATCACGTGGCCTTACATTCTATTTTCTAACACGTTCTTCATCAGCATCACCTACCTTTGCAAAACACTTAATTGACACTTACTTTTGAGGAAGTTGTTAATCAGGTAATAGAGCAAAGATTAGTAGACAAGTGGGCAACTTGTCAAGAGTTGCAAGCAAGTATTTCCAAGTCAGCCACCAACATTTATCTGAGATTC
The DNA here is from genome assembly GCA_026724425.1 of Erythrophleum ivorense. NCBI lineage: Eukaryota > Viridiplantae > Streptophyta > Magnoliopsida > Fabales > Fabaceae > Erythrophleum > Erythrophleum ivorense. The sequence continues at coordinate 18,553 of JAIUCV010003595.1, forward strand.
AAAGTCAGCGCACATTGATAATATGTAGGATAAGATAAAACTTTCTAATTGAGACTGAGTTAAAACTTTTGAAAGACTACTACACGACTTTGAAATACAAATTTATATATATTGAATTAGTCTTGATATTTTGATTGATATATAATATATAAAAATAGATATTAAAATATGACATTGGTAGATTTAAAAACAATTTTTTTCCTTTAATACAGTTTTAGTGATGGTTATAGCAACAGCAATATTCCTATCTAAAAGTAGCAATGAATTTAGCGATAGATCTAGTATTCTTTTAAATTGGCATTTGCTAATGAATTTAGCAATATAATATCCGTTTCAAAATATGTTGCTAAATGTCAAAACTTTGGAATTTTTTGACTAAATTTAGCAGTGCTAATATTTGAATTAGCGACAAAAGATTATTGCAATGCGATGTCACTAAAATTTAGCGATGCAATGAAACAACAAATTTAGCAATGACTTTATTTGTCTCTAATTTTTTGAGACAAAATTTTGCCATTTAGCAACGGATTTGTTTGTTGCTAAATGGCTTCTTTTTTTAAAAAGGAAAGGAAAAGAAAAAGAAAAAGAAAATGAAAATGTAGTGAATCAACTCGGGCTTGGAGACCAATCCTAAGGTATGTGCATGTGTTTTTAAATGTATGACCCGTAATCAAGCTTATTTGAAACTTTTTAGCGTCTTGATCTCAAACAACACATAATTATGATTGTCAAAATCATGATTGATCGTTTGACCTATGATTTTAATTGTCAAATCCTATGATTTTATGATTTAAAGAAAATTCAAATATCATACAAGTTCTTACATTGAGCATAGAAATACATGACACCGAGCTTCACTTCAATGCCTTCTTTGTTAATGTTTGATCAGACTTTGATAATATTATATTTATTTATGAATTTTATATTGTTATAGATATTTTTTTATATTCCTTTTGTTACAAGTGATAGGACCATACGATCCTTAATCTAATCCTCCAATTCTATCTTTTGAGCTCCTTAGTTGATCTTATACAAGATCTTGATTTTGATAACCTTTTATATAATTATATAATAAAATTATTGTTAAATGTAAAATATGTGCAGAAATTATTGACAACATAGAGAGAAGTTACTACAATAGATCACTACTAATCTCCCACTGTCCCAAGAGTTCAGAGATGGGAGTTATATAAAATTATATTTTGTTATTAAAGATAAAAAAATGAAAGTAAGTTGACATACCTCTATCATCTCGTTCCATTGTCGATACTTTAATGGTAGACTTTCATAAGGATCCCACTTAAGAAAAATCTCAAGCATTTACTTCAGAATTTTTTAATAAAAATATAACACGCCGCCTACTATTATGCTATAACGAGTTTTACTTATTTTATTAAAGAATATTAAAAACTACTAGAAATTGAATTATCTTCTTTTAATAATATTTGAAGCAAAATGGTGCTGTGAACCGTGAAAACATTTTCAATTTGCGATCATATGGCGGTGATGTATCGTAGCATCTAGGGACCAAATTATTTCATTATGCACCCCTAAGTAGCTTATGACTTGTTACGACTTTCCTGGGTCATGGGGTTGGTCCCCATCTAATGCATCAACCCCACGAAACACTCCTAATAAATGACAGATTAAACGAAGAAATTCCATAATCAGCCACAAGCTTCCATTAGTATTAGTCCACAGCAAGTCAACAACAATATTCATGTAGAAGTCTTCCACTCCGATAGGGATAAAACACTACCAATAAGGCTTCTAAAGACTTCCAATTTCCACTGTCTGACCAATCTTCATTTTCTCCTTGTACTCCCTCAATTCTCTCTTGTACCTTTCCTTGTCTCTCAAGCCAATGTTCTGGTAAACCTGCGTGACACAACAAATCATACATCAATCATCAACTGAAACACCAATTGATTATGGTTCTTCAAGAAACAAAAAAGACCCTTGTAATCATTTTATTACCATTCTCTCCTCGGGGCTAAGACTGCTCCATGACTGGCCAATCATTTTGGTAAACTCCCTTTCTCTGTTTGGATAAAGGGCTTTGAGCTTATAATGCTTCTCAGCAAAAAAGAAGTTATAGCCACTTCTGTTTGGCTTTGGGTAGTTAGGGTCCCACCTTCTTCTGTTTCGCCTCCTTCTACTCAACCGTCGACCTTTTCCATTGTATGGTACGATCGCATTCCCACTTTGCGAAACTGAGGCACAAGGATCCGATCGCTGTGGATGGTAAAGCACCCCTCTAAGAACCTCTGAACCCACTTTCACAGACACCAAATACCCACAATCGAATTTCCCCTCTATTATTCCGTTTACTTTAAAACACGAATTATCTACACAGAAACAGCCAACGATAAGGCCCAAAAAAATTTTGAACCCCATTCACAATTAGTGCAACTTCTCTTTATTTAACATGCGTCACAAAATCCTTTTCCCTCGTTCACTGAAAATGGAAACTGCATGCAGATTTGATGCCACAAAATCCCAGAGGCCAACTTTCCTTTTTGCAAATTTGTTTGTTGCTATGAAAAGATTCATGTTCCAATAATTTATTGGCTACATAATTAATCATTACAAATTACAATTACCCAATTAATCACTTTTGGCGTGGAAGCCAGCCTTAGCAGTAATACCATGCAAGTATCCATGCCTGTGATGAAGATGAGTTTGGACACTGTTCTGATATAAAGAAATATCAAGTCTGAACATGCAAGATAGCCAGCGTCCATAGCCATATATCAAGTTTATTATAGCAGAACTGGGAACCCGCGAAAGCAATACTAAGCAGATTAATCATCAAATTCGATGAATGCAAAGAGAAGAGTAATTCAAATTTGATCACCTTCTTTTCTGAATAAGAAGTTGGTTAAGTACCTTCATTATGGGAATCAGGACACTCATTTATCCGCTTGGGTGAATATTCCACAATAGCTAATTCGGGTCTCCATGACTGGTTGCTGACAGATAATGCAGCTGCAGGACAGTAAAGTTGGGTTCATACATGTGCAATTTGCCAATGAAAAGTAGTAATAGGAAACAAGCAGAAGCAGAATCATGATCATCTTTGTATGGGTAAGATGGAAAACCCAACACAAATATCAATACCCAAAGAGAAAACAAAAATGATGAGGAGGCAGTCAACTACCTGCAGATGGAGTGTACAGAGGGCCCCGAACCTTAAAGAAGTGAACTTGTTCGTAATGGTAAAGAAGACTGAAATAGTGTTTCCTCAGTACAAAAGAAGCACTTGTTGTAGTGGGAGAGAACCTGAATACATTCCCCACTTCCCTCCATTTCTTATCTGCCACCACCTGCACTTTCAAATCCCTCATGGGAGTTAAACATGTTCCCACAATTTTTATTTAATATATATTTACCACAGGATGGATTATACGGAGCCCACCTTCTCATAACCACTCCTCCTTGTAACCTCCACGTAAAGAACGTGCAAATCCAGTTCCTTCCCTCCAATCACAGGAATCCTTAGGACGAAGATTAGGCCAAAAAGATTCAATATATCACCAACACAAATGTGGAGTTTACTAGTTTAGTAATCCATTAAAATGATATCACTTGTTTTTTTGGGGGAAAAAGGCAAACCCGTAAAATTAAAATCACATTCCAAGTTCCGCGCTAATATTGCAATGCGACAAATCCCATAGTTGTTTCGAATAAAATATGGAAAGAAAAGAACTGAAAAAAGAGCTTACATAAACTTTGTACCCATAACAGAGTGAAAACGCCTGAGAGTGTCCCAGAATACGATGGGGTCCTTGACCACGTCCTCGTGAGAGGCAAGGGGGGGAGGGTAACGCTTGTCTTCCTCCACCGGCGACATATTCTGCGACCTGCGAAACGCCTCAAGATAAGAAAATAAAGTGGGAAAGGGGCGTTCAGAAAAGCAAATGGGAGAAAAAAGATTTAAATGTAATTTGAGTGTAAAAGAATAGCGGGATGATAATACCGAGACAAGATAGCAATTAAGGAAAGGCAAGTCTGACCAAAGGTTAGGAATTAATTAAAGAAGATAGATGGTTTGCCGCGTGGGGTTAACGGTTACGCAGAATTGGCATTTTCTGGCATTGTGGATGGCTGGGTAAGTTGCAGCAGCAGGCTCGCAAAAAGTCCCAAGTCTTATTTATTTGATTGCAGGATATGTTCATAATTACACGCCTCCCCCTTCTCTCTCTTTTCTCTTCTCCTCTGACATCTCTCTCTCTCTCCTCTCTCTCTCTATGTCCAGCGTCCAAACGTTGACATGCACTTGGGTTTCTGCTCTTTGATCCTCTCAAACGTACATCAAATGCAAGCTATATGTACTACAATTTATAGGGTGCATCTGACTTCACTGTGCTACTAACCCATTTGAGTATCAGAAGCTATCCATTCGCGAATATACTAGACTTGCTTTATTTGTACACCACATTATTTTTATCTTTCTTTCTGTTCGTAATGCTTTTATCACAATTAACTATTCATTATTTATATTTAATATTTATTTCTCCGCACATACCTCTCTTAATATATTAAACATTGATTTAATGTACTTGCTGAATCACAATATTTTATTATAAATAAAAATGCTTTTTAAGGTCAAAATAATGAATAACACACAACCTTTGAAAGCATTGGTAAGTGGGTCCGTGCAGAATTCAAGTGACAATTCTCGTGTTTGTGGGCCACGTCTATCCATCGAAAAATGTTTCGGCCGTTCATGTATAACCTGGACTGGGTGGTCTGACATTGCTGACCTGGCGAATGTCTCCTTTTGGTGGGTTAGGGCTTAGCCTACATAGGAAAGATCCCTGAGAAATGTCGCTTTTGGCCCACATTCTGATAACCCTTCCTGAATGCTTGAAAGGCCCAAACTTAGAATGGACCTAGTATCTGATGT
>JAIUCV010003596.1:0-23456 GCA_026724425.1 Erythrophleum ivorense
AACTTTATTTCTTAGGATTGAAGTGAGTCTTGTATTCCAAATTTGGCTTCGAGTTCTAGTATTGCACTTTCCCTTGTGTATAAGTTTGTGTTTTGCCATGTAGGTATGGTTCTCCAACTTATTTGAAAGAGGCCAAGAAGGAAACCTCGTTCAAAGGGGGTGATCTATTGCTCACAGCACAAGCTTGTAAGGTACCTTGCAGTTTCCATGTTCCTTCCTGGTTCCTGTCACCCTAGCCTTTGTCTCTTGTAAACCTATGAATTATCTTGAGAATAAAAGGGAAATAAACAGTGGGAAGAAATGTACGTAAAGAAAGGAACGTGGATTATCTGCTACGCAATGGTGTACATCGTCTTGACCTTCCATCTTGTTTTTTTTTTTGAATCCTAGCTGTTTTATTTTTTTTATTTTGAAATTCTTTATTCTTAAAGAAGCAAAAAACATGACGAAAACTTTTTTTTTCTTATTTTTACTAGATAGATACCAATTTGTACTTTTATTATTTTACTTTGAAATATTTTTTCTCTGTTTGTTTGGCAGGAGTCGAAAGAGTGTTTTCATTTTATGTTTTTGTTTCGTTTAAAATAAAATATTAAAATAAAAAAAATGGCCACCATGATCTAAGAAATAAAAACAGAAGATGGAAGGTTAGGATGTTGCACAGGTTGCGCAATAAACAATCTGCATTCGAACAAAGAGGATGATAACTAAAGTTTAGATCACTGAAAACTCCAAGGAAGACTAAAATTATAAAGTAAAATCAGTTTATTAACAATTAATAGTCTAAGTCAGTTATAAACATGTCGAAAATAAATTTAAAAAAATGTGTTTATTTATAACTAATTTGATATATTTATCTTTTATAAATAAATTTTATCTACAAAGATTTTCACCTATCAAGTACGAGGTTGCCCATTGGTTTTTTTTATTTTATTTTATTTTTAATACTCATTCTCTTGTCTCCTGTTAATCTATGATAATAATTTTAAGAGAAAGTAATGTGAAAATTAATTTGTACATTTCTAAATATGTGAAACATAACAAGTTACTCCTTCTTTAAAGAAGGAGTCATTTAAACATGCACTATCCCTTCTTAATCTCAATGAATGGGTTTAAATTCGACTTATAATTGCATTTTTTGTTTTAATATTGTGATTATTGAGCTTAAAAAGAATCAATGACTTATAATTTTGTTCACTCCTTACCAAAATTGAAAATCTTATTAACCTCAATGAGTTGGCTAATGATAGAGACAAGTATATATAGCAAGTTTATTATAGAACAAATAATTATTTAATTCCTCTCAAATACGGATAAAATTTATCTTAATTGAATATATTGTATTCATTTTTGTATCAAATGGGCACATTTCAAGAAGTTGTTGTAACTAACTTTCGTACCAGAATTAACCACATTATAATAGTTGAGGAAGTTTTCGTAATGTGAGAATAATTCATTAAAAAAAAAAATCCAAGTGTAATATTTCTTTTTTGGGGCCAAAATAGCTAAGTGTGATATTAAAAACAAAAAAGTGTGTAATTTGACTATTTTGAAAAAGATGGTGGCCTGATTGAAAAAAAAAAGTAGTGGCAACTTTGTTAAAAAAAATTGTAAGCATGTTTGACTTTAATTTAATAAATGTCTTAAACATATTTTCAATTCTTTTGGTGCTATAACAGTTTTTGATTTTGCTCCTCTAATTTTGATTGAGAGTTACTGTTGTCTTATACCATTAAAAATAATATAATTAAATTTGCTTATCTCAGTTTTATTAACGTGATAACCAAAAATATGATATTTTAATTAACTTGTTTAAATAAACATAATTTTGATCTACTAAATAATTGTGGGATTATATTTTAATCATGTGACTTTTCTTCTTCAATCCAATTTTCCCACAAATTTAAGTAAAATTTGGAGTGATTATATTTTATTATTTATCATCTTTTGAGTTCATGTGACTCAAATCACATTCATATAAGTTAATCACAATTATAAATTTTTAATATTTTTTGTGATTATATTATCTTAATGTCATCTAAAGAGAAAAAAAAGGATTAAATGAATATTTTGTTATAAGATAAGATATTTATATTAACCTTGAGTGTCAATTAATATTACATTTCTATTATCAAGTATGGCATGCGCTTACCTCCGTTTGATAGTAAGAGACAGAAAGAAAAAAAAAAAGGATAATCTCATTTAATATATATTTTATAAAATTCAAAATTATTTTTATTTAATAAATACTTAAATTAAGAATAATTATTATGTTCAATTTATATAAAATTTATTATATTATTATTATCTATTTTAATATTATTTTTAAATAAATATATAAGAGTTATTTTTTTATTCATATATTATTTTTATTTAATTAAATATTCAAATAAAATAATATCGTCATATATAATTATTTTTATTTTTATTTTTATATTTAATAATTTTACGTAACAAACGGAGTATAAAATAATACAAAAAAAGGATCATGGATCAGATTAAAATTTTTATAATATAAAAAAAATTATTTAAAACAAGGACTAAAATTTAAAAAACCACCCACTCATTGGACTTGAGGACTAGGATATGTTAAATTTAACTTAGCCACCAAGTCTGCTCTAATATCTGATTGGGTTCTCCTTCCCTTCTTGTCTGGAAGTCTCGCCCGTCAACTTCACGTTCACGAGACGAGACCGTCTCAGTTCAACTCCTTCTTCTTCTATGGCGAAGCTGGAAGCGAAGCTCGGGATGATCTTCGACTCCGTCGGTAACTTCTTCTCCGGTAAAGATCAGCTGCCCTGGTGCGATCCTGACATAGTAGCTGTAAGCCCGTCCTTCTCTTCCACGCTTCCATCCACCTTATTAATTCAATTTTTTTTTGAGATTGTTTAATTTGAATGGGAATTCGAACATGCTTTTGGTTTTCTATGGTATTTTTGGTTTGTCAGTATCTAGATTCTCTGTTTGTGCTCTGCTTATTTTGATTTTGAAACCTTGTTAATCAAATTCTCAAATTATTGATCGATTTCTGGTGCAACAGAGTTGGGTTTTTTTTTTCTTTCTTTCTCTTATACTTTCTTTTTTCTCTAACGTAGATGGGATATTTTTTTTCTTTTTCTGCTGGTGTTAAAGGAAAAAAGGGGGTTGTCCTTGTTGTATTAAAAGTGTTGCTTTGACGATTGAAGGATTGACATGTCAATTTTTGGGTATTTTCAACTCAAAAGATAATGTGAATGTGAGACTAAATCTTCATGAGGATCAATTAGTATGGGAAATTTTGGTATTGCTTATAAAACCTAATGAGGTGAGATAGATCGTGGATGTGATCCTCTAATTCTTACGTAGTAACCTTTAATAGATAACGAATTCCAAATCATAATTATAGTGCTCAAAGTAATTTCACCTTCACAGAACCTTCTCTGGAGCTAATTTATCACACTTGCATCTTGGATGTCTTTATTTTCTAGCCCATGTTTGTAAGTTGAATTTTCATACTTGGAGAGGATGAATTCCGTTTCTTTCTACTATCTACCTGTGTATATTAGGAGCACCTTGAGGTATTTACCGTAGTAGCCCAATTGACTATATCAATAAAGCTTGTGATAAAAATGTGGCTCACTGATGATGCTACATCAACCAAAAACAACTTTGGGAATATGTAGGAGAATTATATTTGCTCATGCTATTTCAATTAACTAATTGGTTCTTTTTCTATCTGCCCGATTTTGTTGAAAGGTATTAGAATAGAGCTACAGAAATTGAGCTTAAACGTATGAAGTTTAGATCTCTAGCAGCTCAAGAAGAGTATCAACAGTTGCAATCATGTGTGCATGGTAGCATGTGTATGTAGGCACGTGTGCACCCACATCTAAATAGCAGATTTTAAAATTAGCAATGCATATTTTACTTCTTCCACAAGAGAGATAATTATGCTTTATACGAAATGATTGCCATTCTCAGGTGAGTAAAAAAGCTCTTTTTTGCAAGGTGCGAAGAAAAAATTGTGGACTTGATATTTGTCTAAAAGAGAAGGGGTTCTAGTTACAGGAAACGAAGTAAATATTTTCCTATCATTATTATTGGTTTTTCTGAACACAAGCCATATTTGTGGATATGTGTGTCAAATTAGTCCTTTCTATCAGTCTTGTGTTTGCTTTTTCTGTAGGAAATTTGGTTTGAGTCTTCACTGTCCCTGTATATGTCATTTTTTTAATGCTTTCGGCAGGTGCTTATACCTATTTATGTTGGCTGTTTCTACATTTCCTACTATATTATTCTACGTTTCCAGATCATAATGAAGGAAACATAATACTAGATGAGTTGTTTGTAATAGTCAAATTTAGCTGAATATGCTGTGTCAGCATGTGCCCACTGAATAGATCATCATTTAATCTTATCATTATATTTTTCTTTTGCTTTTCTTTTCTTACATGGAATTTCATTTGAAGCATATTGTTCCTCGATGTCCTTTTGACTACACTTTTTACAGCACGTCTTTGTTGATGGGCACAAGGTATTTTTCTATTGGATGATTTTTCTTAATCAGTTACTTCATCTGCTTTCTAAATGTATCTGCAGGGATGTGAAAGAGAGGTTGCTGAGGCTGGGAAACAATCTTCAGATGAGTTTATGAAAGAATGTCTCTTGCGTTTATCATGGGCCCTCGTTCACCTCAAGACGACCAGAAGATGTACAACGTGGGATAGCAATGCTTGAAGGTAGCTGTATAAAAACTTCCACTTTCCTGAGAAACATGCTCAAACAGTTCACGCACTTGCTGACATGCATGCATGCCCATACACCCACACAGTCTTTATCCTCGAGTTTTTCAACAAGGAAGTCCATATAATTTAATTATGAATGAATGAGTATTCAAACTGAGATGTTCGGCTGTCATACTTTTATATCTACCTGTGTTTATTCTTGCAACTATGGTTAACCATATGATAAAATGTATATGACAGCATCTTTACATGGTACAAACGACCCACTGCAACAGAGGGAGAAGCTATATCTTCTGGCTGTTGGGTATTATAGAAGTGGTGATTATTCAAGGAGTAGGGATCTTGTGGACAGAAGTCTAATGGTATGGCCTTCTGACTCCAGAGTTGTTGTTACATGGTAAATCTAGGGAAAGGGCAGTTCTTTCAACCCCTCTACTATATATATATATATTTTCCCCTCTTTGTCAACTTGAACTCCTTTATATATTTATGAATCCTTTCTAACTCAAAATTTTAATTTATAAATGTATGACTGCCATCTATATCCTGCATTATCTTGTGTTAAAAAACATAACATCATTGGTTGCGGAAGAATCTGATTTCTGTAAATGCAAAATGTTCATATACCTAGGAAATCTTGGACATGTGTTGGTTGTATTGTAATCTTGGGAGTTTCGTTGTCTCATATGTCTTCTGAATTTAAAATTAAATTATCCACCAAAGAGGCTTTGTTTTGAACACTGTTCTTTGGTTGATACTAGTTTGTAACTCTAATATAGTGTTCTTGATCAGAAGAAATATATGTATCTTCTAACTTCATTCTCTTCTTAAATACTGAAGTTTGGTACTTTAATTCTTGAAGTTATGAAGGAAAAACTTGCAGAATTTATGTGTAATTTTGAGTGGTTTTGTTGTAATCCTGTTGTGTTTTGCTTTCAAACTCGATGGCAAACTCTTTTAAGTAGGATTAAATATCTCCTTAACTTTGAAGATATTGTCTAGTGCATGCCACCAGTTTTTTTTTTCTAACTGAATTTTAACCACGGCATCAACAACATATTTTTGTTTTGTAGATTGCTCCTGACTGGAGGCAGGCAGTGACGCTTAAGAAGACAATAGAAGATCGGATCACAAAAGGTTCCCCTTAATTACAGATGTTTTCCTAAATATTTCCTTCCTCTCTCTTTTATTATTTTGGTATAATAATCTAGTGTGTCCTGAAGCTTTGCGAGAATCAGTCCCCTTCCTAGGCAATATTAGTGGTGCAATTCCTCATATTCTCTTATAATTTACTGGTTTTAGAGCAATAGTGAGAATTCTTACGTAGATATAGTGTACCAGCTGGTTGTGCAAGGAGCCAATGAGAATTCACTAAAATGAACGTTCCAGAAAGTGGGTTTTGCTTACATACTTATTTTTCCGAGCTTCTTTTGGCTTCTTGCATCAACTTGCTGTGCAAGAAGTGTACATAAAATTTTCAGAGGGTAAAAGTAAGGGTTGTTTGTTATTGATTTGAGTTGTGCACTGACTTTGTCTACCCCCCCCCCCCTTTTTCTTTTCTTTTTCTTTCATCAATTGTAGATGGTGTCATTGGCATGGGCATTGCTGCAACTGCTGTAGGACTGGTAGCAGGTGGGATTGCAGCAGCAGTATCAAGAAAAAAGTGACAGAATGCTTTTCGTTCACTCAATATGCAAGAGATGTAATATCTACTGCCTCTTATTGCTTCATACTTATTAAAAAGTGGCAGAAATGATAAATATATATGATCTGAATGTTAGATCAATCCTTTGTTGATATATGTGTTGTGCGTGTATGTGTAGCGATGTTTTCTTTTATATTTGATAAAGTATACTTTTAGTCCCTAATATTTGCTTTCAATTGTCATTTTAGTTCTTTTTCTTGTAATTCTGTCAATGTGGTAGCTTTTTTTTTCCTCCCCCCCCCCCCCCCTTTCTTTTTTTTTTCTTCTTCCAAATCATTCATATTTAACATCACGCTTTCTTGCTGTCAAATAGAGACGAAATAATACACTAAATGTCTACGTCAGATCTTTTGTGTTGGGTGTCGTGACGAGAATTTCCTTCTCTTCGTGCCATATCCATATCTCTATATAATACATTCGGAAAAAAAGAACCAAGAATTTTTATTTTAATGAGTTTATTTTTCTGGATCCAGATGGTAGGACCTACATTTATAGATAACAGAGGGGTTCAATACAAAGCTTTTTGTAATAACACAAACACAGACACGCAGAGAGAACGTCTAACAGATTAGCAATTCTGCCTGCTTTTATCGAAACAAGTAAATATTCAAGTCCTAAGAAGCTTGAATAGTTCAACTAGAAAATGCTCTATATAACTACTCAAACCCCATTACAACAATTGGGCTTCTCACATTGTGGGTGCCATCTGACCATACCAATGATGACGAAAGCGCAGTTTGATTTGAAATTCCCCCTCCAATAATATTGACAACGAAAGACTTCTTTTCATTCAATGACTTGAACAAGAGAACCCCAGGTTCTACGGTAATATTCACCTTAGAATTTGGTAAAACACTTGCCTTGTAGATTGAATTGGCAAATCCAACATTTGTCACTGTCCTATTAAGATGAACCTTGAATGGCATCCAAGGCTTAACTTTAACTCCCAGTGAAGGATAATTCAGATTTTTCACCAAGTCTCTGTTAGAAGATATAGGACAACTGCTATTTTCTCCAGAAATCTGCTTAATTGTTGAAGCGTCATAGCCAAAGTTGCACAACATTTCCACATAATCTTCCTTGGATATGTCATAAACCAACCCAGGATCACTAGCTTGCACTGGATTCACATGCCCTGATCCATATTCAAACTCACCAATCACATCCTTAGAATAAGCTTTCTTCATAGGCTTTGCTGTTGTTAAAATGGCAGATTTGATAGCGGCAGGTGACCAATCTGGGTGAAGGGTCTTCAAAAATGCAGCTATTCCAGAAACATGGGGGCAAGACATGGAGGTCCCAGATAAAATATTGTATCTCACAGCTCTTTTGTCTTCTGAATAACCTGAAACTGGCGCAACTGGGGAATACGCAGCCAAAATATCTACTCCCGGGGCACTTATATCTGGCTTTAAAATCTCTGCTACTAAGGAATTTGGCCCACGTGAAGAGAACTTAACTGTTGTAGGAGCAGTATTATCTCTAAGAATCTCACTCCTCTGTATCTCAGCTTTTGGGTTTTGGGTTGAGTTTGTGTAGGATCCAACAATATCAAAAGCCTTTGAGGAAATCGCCAATGAAGGCAGTGACACCACTTCTGACCAATCGTCATATAAGGAGTATGGACTTGTGATGACGCCAACTACACCTTGAGACTTAGCAGTGGTATCTTGAGGTAGACCATCACACAATACAATCTTCCCTTTCACCAAGTCTGTGTCAAAACAAAAACAATCTTTTTCGCTAGATTTTGGACAGTCGGGTGAATCACCATTTATCTTGGCTATTGGAAACTTCGTCCCGTTCGACTGAAAAGAATTTACAGATCTCCCAATTAGTGTTTGTCCATTCCCAAGAACAACTTTGTCGATGATTCTACGGTCTGTGCTACTTGCAGCTACAGTTAGGATCCATGGTGCCATACTTGAAACTGTGGCAGAGAAAGGACCGTGGTTGCCAGCAGATTGGACGGTGAGGATTCCTCTCTCCATAGCGTGAAAAGAACCAATGGCTATTGTGTCTTTGACGAAGTCGATTGCCCAAGAGTATCCCAGTGACACTGAAACGATGTTGACGCCATCTGAAATGGCGTCATCAAAAGCAGCCAAGATATATTCGTCGTTGCAAGATCCTCCACGCCCACAAGCTGCATATGTAGCGATTCGCGCAGATGGGACCCCTCCTCTTGCTGTACCTGTTGGAATTATATAAAATCATAAATGTGAGCTAACATAAGTCAAATTAGTTTGATATTTGAAGTTTGAATTAATGTAAATGGCAAATTAATCATGAGGTTGCCTTGTTAATGGGCATGATTGCTCATTGGTTAACAGAGATCCCAAGCGATTGCTCCCAGTGAAACCTAACATTAAGAATGGGTGGAGGGGAAGAGGATATAAACTCTACTTTTTTACAGACTTGTATGTTTCTGACGTGTTTATGTATCTTAATAGACTTGACAATTCTGTCTAGCTTGGCTCAGTATATAAAGGTTTACACATGTATGTTTCTTAAGTGTATATGTATCTCAATAAATATGACAGTTACGACCAGCGTGGCTTAGTCTTTAAATGTTGTAAGTTTTTTAGAACAGAATCAGACATTTTCTTTTTTACGGAGAGATGGGAACATTCTACCTAGCCTAACCCAATCCTTTTTGGATGTGAAATTAGCCTTAAGAATGAGATTTAAAAATATACATATAAAATAATCATTTTAAAAAAAATTGTGTTAGAGTCCCGACTCTAGTTGTTAACAAATTATTTTTTTAAAAAAAATATGTGTTTTATTGGGACTTGATTCTCTTGAATTATTTCACACTGTGTAATTAGAGAAAAAGAAAAAGAAGAGTATGAGCTTTATTCAAATGAAATTTACTTTCTCTCTTTCTCTTTCTAATTGTACACTGTGTAATATAATTGTATCTTTATTTGAATTTAATCTTAAAAGCTAGTTGGATTTAAAAATCATCTTAAAAAATGAGCAACCTTTCCATTAGCCCAATTCTATACTTTGAGTTCATAAATAGACTGTGGTCTGAGATTTTGGGCCACAAAGTTATGATTTATAATTCTACACATACCTTTTGCTATTCCATAAAAGCTGGCATCATGAACTATGTTCCCAGCCGCTGTTGAGGCAGTGTGAGTCCCATGTCCATCTTCGTCTCTAGCAGAATCACGATCATCGGCATAGTACCTAGCTCCTATGATCTTCTTGTTGCAGGTGAAGTTCTTCCCACCAGCACAAGTCCCTCTCCATTTCTTAGGAACATCTCCAAGACCTTCGTCACTGAAACTCTCAGACTCTGGCCATATTCCAGTGTCAATAACTCCAACTATAACCTCACTTTCAGCTGACGAGTTTCGTCTTATTGCTGTCTCGATGAATCCCATGAAGTCCCACGATCTTGTTGTCTGAGTTCGAAGTGTTCTGCTTTCAAAGACAGAAACCACCCCTTCAATCTCAGCTATCTTGTCCCTTTGATCACTAGTGAGTTTTGCAGCAAACCCATTGAAGCTTTTAGTGTAGCTTCGAATCAGGGAACTTGCGGCATCAATGTCATTGACGCCTTTAATAACTTGTTGGAGAATGCTAAGGTGGTGTGAGGTCGGAGAGTAAGAAGGTGATCCCTTAGGAAGTGATCCCAAGTAGATGATGTAAGTTTTCCTATCATCGTCATCTTCACTAGCTTCACATAGTAAGGGAATTGTAGATGCAAGAAGAATGAAAGACAAACAAATGGAAGCTATGGAATTTTGCTTGGCCATTGTGATGAAGTGTGTGTATTGAACAGGTGCTAATGGTGCTGCATATATACATAGGCGCAGGTTTTAAGATGGGCAGAATGCATTTTAGGGAAACTATGTTTTACTGTAAAACTTAATTATATGAACTTAAATTCATAATTAAATATTATTTTGAACTTTGGACTTAAATAAAAATATTAAATTTAAGTTAAAATCAACAAAAAGAGATCAGGTAATTTTATCTGTGATTGCAATGTTTGGCTAAAATGATAATTGAACTTGTAATTTTTTTTTTAGTTTTAAAATGTTCTTTCTAGTTTAAAAAATTAACTAAGATTCCAAAGTTTTCATTTAATTTAAATTTTAGTTGTTCATTTATTTTTTTTAAAATTTATGTGCTAATTTTATAGTTAGGTCCTAGTTTAGGAAATTAAATATAAATAATATATTCATTTAACCGAGATTTAATTACAATTTTAATAAATTAACTTTCAAAATGCAACAAAAGACTTTTTTATTATTTAAAAAAACGAAAATAACCCAAAACGTTAACTTTTAGTTTCATTAAACATAAAGATGTTTTGTTCTTTTCCCAAAGAACAACAGAATTTCTGTTACATTTTCAATATGTCAAGGAGATTAGTTGTATTTTACCCTTTTTAGATATTCGTTTTAAGATTTTATGATAAAAAAATATGACGTGTAAATATTTTTCATAATTCAACATATATTTAACTTTATAATTTTTTCATAAATTATTATTTTGTTTTAAAAAAATAATAAACAAACATTTAATAAATTTTACCTGAATTATGTCTATGTACATATATTAATGAACGGTTTATTTTCCTATGTATGAAAACTTGAAAAATACAAAGCATCCTTATAATTTTACACGTATTTATGAATTTATCGCTTATTCACAGCCTCTCTCTCTCTCTCTCTCTCTATATATATATATATATGTTATATCTCGATGATATTTTGTATGGGTTGCAAATGTATAGTGATATACGTTCATCCTATAGGGAAGGAGATAATATATAAATGGTTAAATTTGCTACCTTTCGTGACATGTTTTCACTAAATTAGTAGAATTTATTGGCAATTATGAGTTAACAAATCCCAAAATTATGACAATTATTTAGCCATTAATTTCAGAGAATGAACCTGTAAAATGACCAACAGTCCTCGTGCATCAATGCTTGTATGGTCTTGATTCATGATCAAATTGGAAATCAATTATGGTGCATTTACTTCATGGGAAAGCGGACTTTAGGAAAATAATTAATGTAATGGAAACTGTAATTAATGTATATATATATATATATATTATCAAGTGAGAGGAGTAATTGTGATAAGAGGTAAAAGAAGGAAAAAATCACTCTTAAATTTTTTTAAAAAGATAACAGTTGATATTAATTCAAAAATTGTAAATATAAAATAAATATTTTTTTAATTAATTTTGACCACTAATTTGTTATATAAGTATGATTATTTTCTCTTTTTACCCCAGGCACTTGTGCATATATATATATATATGTATATGTGTGTGTGCATGTGTGTTTGTGTGTGAAAACATAAATCAATTTTTAATTTTCAAATTTGAAGCTTTGACTCTTTCATTTGTGGGGAAAGTACATTATACTTCTCCAAACAATTAAAAAAAAAATACTATTATGAATTCTAAAATATAACAAAACATCTTGTGAAAATAGTGTTTGTTTTTTTGTGTTGGATTGTTAGAGTATTTTGTTATATTTTAAAGTTTAAGAGATGTTTTGTTTCATTTTAAAATATATGAGAGAGTGTTTTGTTATGTTTTAAAGTTTATGTATTAATTCTATATTAAAGATAGTTTGAAAACTTATATGATATAACATAACTTATAATGAGTTAAGTGTGAAAACAATGGTATCGGTATTTATTGGTGTTTAAAATTAATTCCAAATGGTATTGACAACAAGTATCAGCCAACTGGAGGATTACTGGAAAGTCAAGTTATAATATTAGAAATTATTAGTTGATTACTGGAAGTTATTAGTTGACTAGTAATTTCAATCAATTAGTAGACTTTGAAACATTGAAAACTAATTAACCATTGAACTATCAATCAATTGCCAGACATACCAGGTGACTACTAATATTAGAAAACTCACAAATTTGACATTTTGTTGACACTAAATGTTACGTATATTAATTAAATAACAGTTTAATAATGATTGAAATAGTAAGATGGTGTCTAATCATGATTGAATTCGCCTTCAAATGAGAGCTTATGGAAATATACCTTTCATGTTAGATGTAGTTATGGAATTACAGCTTATTCACCCCCTACTTCTATTTGATGTTATTTGGTTGGTCTTTTCATTTGCAAATTCATAGTAAATATTTAGGAAATGAAATACTATAAATATTAAAATTTGGCTACGTAGTGACATGTTGGCACTAAATTAGTAGAATTGATTAGGGTAACACTTTGAATTACATGTTGGCCGCCAGTTCTTTTTTTTTTTTCATCTGGATCCTAAATATTTTGAATTACTTAAAAATATTTTCCTAAACATTTCCTGCCTTTCTCTTTTATTGTTTGGGTGTCATAGTCATGGGTGTTCTCAAGATCTGCTAGAGTCAATCCCCTCCTTAGATAATGTTAAAAGTGATGATTCTATTTAATCTAAAGTTTGGGTGCTGCATTATTCTTTAAAATTTTTGTACTAATTTTATAATTAAATTTTAGTATAGAAAATTAAATATAATGAATAATCACTTAATTGAGGTTTAATTATAATTTTAATAAAGTACTCCCTCCGGTCCTGTTTATAAGAAAATTTGAAGAGATTTTTTTGGTTCCAAAATATAAGAAATATGGTATATTTTTTTATTTCATTAAATAATAAATTTCTTTTTTGCCCTTCATTTATTGTTACATCTAATACACTTAACAATGCATAACGTTTTCCCATGCAAAATAAAGATGGGTAAAATAGAAAACAATTATCAAATTTGAACCTAATTAATGAGTTAAACTAATATTAACTGTTTTTCTTAATACCAGTGAAATAGTTTTTTGTTTCTAATAAATAGGACCGGATGGAGTATCTTTTAACATGTAACAAAAGACCCCTTTATTCTTTTCACAAAGAAGAAAACAACTGAAAACGTTAACTTTTAGTTTCATTAAACATAAAGAAGTTTTGTTCTTTTCCCAAAGAACAACAGAATTTTTGTTATATTTTCTATATATCAAGGAGGTTAAATGTATTTTACTCTTTTTTTATATTTGTTCTAAGATTTTTTAATAAAAAATATGACATGTAAATAATTTTTACAATTCAACATATATTTAACTTCATAGTTTTTTTTTATAAATTATTACTTTGTTTTTAAAAAATATAAATAAACAAACATTTAATAAATTTGACCTGAATTATGTATGTACATATATTAATGAATGGTTCATTTTCCTATGTATGGAAACTTGAGAAATATAAAACATCCTTATAAATTCACATGTTCATATTTATGAATTTACCGCTTGTTCACGGCCTAGATATTATATTTTGATGATATTTTGCATGAGTTGCAGATGCATAGCAATGTATGTTCACCCCATAGATGGGAAATCCTATATAAAAGGTTGAATTTGCTCCCTTTTGTGACATGTTCTCGCTAAATTAGTAGAATTTATTAGCAATTATGAGTTAACAAATTCCAAAACTCCGACATTTATTTAGCAATTAATTTCAGAGAAGGAACCTGTAAAATGACCAACAGTACTCGTGCATGAATGCTTTTATGGTCATGAGTCAAGATCAAATTGGAAATCAAATATGGTGCATTTATATCATGGTAAAGCGGACTTTAGGAAAATGTTTACTAACTTAATTTCCAATCTTTCAAACTTTAGAAAAAAATTAATGTAATGGAAACTGTATTTATTATATGTATGTATGTATATGTGTGTGTGTATATATAGACACTTATCAAGTGGGAGGAGTAATTTTTTGTAGGAGGTGAGAGAAGAAAAAAATCACTCTTAAATTTAAAAAACAAAAACAAAAAATTGAGGTTAATGCAAAAATCATAAATGTATAATAAATATTTTTCTTGATTTTTAATAAATTTTGACCATTGATTTTGTTATATAAGTATGATTATTTCCTTGTTTTACCTTTTGTATTCGTACGTGCGTGCATACGTGTATGTGTGTATGTGTGAAAGCATAAATCAGTTTTTAATTTTTAAATTTGAAGCTTTGACCCTTATATATGTAGGGAAAGTAAATTATACTTTTCAAAAAAATAGTTTTGTTATAAAATTGAAAATCAACTTTAAAATACAACAAAATATTCTTATAAAATTTAAAATGTAACAAAACATCATATGAAAGTAGTGTTTGGTCTTTTGTGTTCAAAAAGAGGGGTGCTTTGTTACATTTTATAGGTTGCATCTTGTTACTTTTTAAAGTTTATGAGAAGTTTTTTGTTAAGTTTTGAAGTTTATGTATTAATTTCATGTTAGAGATAGTTTGAAAACTTAAGTGATACAATGTAATTTAAGTGAGTCTGTTGTCGTATGTGATAAAACAACTAAGTTTAGTTAATTAAAGATTAGTTTAATTTGTTTATATCATTATAACCTTCTTACGGGTAAGGACCTTGATATAAATAAGTGTACTAAGCTCTCTATGTTTCAAGTAGAATGAACATGCATGCAATATTCAAAACTTCCTTGAACATCTATTTCACATTCTAAACCTAGAATCACAGTATGGTATTAGAGCCATATCTCTTACGAGATTAGCTTGTCCCCTTACTCATAATGTTTATGACTTCACAATCATTTGGTACTTTTGAACCTCAAAATTATGGTGCTCTTGGGTCGTCTATAGCCCCAAAAATCTTTTTTAACAAGAAGATTATTGTGCGGCTTGATGACAACAATTTTTTTCTTTGGAAATAGTAAGTCCTTCTTATGGTTAAGCAACATTGATTATAACATTATCTTGATGGTTCTATTACAATTCCTCCGATCAAGATCAGGAATGAACAAGACCAAGAAATGGAGAATCCAGCCTATGTTGTCTATGAACAACAGGACTCTGCATTGGCCTCATGGTTGATTTTATCTATAAGCCCTTCAATTCTACCAGAACTTGTAGTATATGAGTTAGTTTTTGAGATTTGGAGTAAGCTATACTAGCTTTTTGCCATACAATTTACATCCAAGACTATGCATTATAGAAATTTGCTAAGCAATCAAAGAAAGGGAGAAATGCCAATGCGAGAATATTTAGCATCTGTTAAAACAATCTATGATAATCTTGCTATTGTGGGACAGAAAGTGGATCAATCGGAGCAAATCTCTCACATCTTGAATGGTTTATCCTTAGAATATGAATATGTTATCACAGTCATCAATGCTAGACAGTCGTCTTATGTCCTTCAAATAGTATCTTCTATGTTACTCGATGCAAAGGCATGACAAAAAGGTTTCGTATTCCAATAAGCAGCATTTGCAAATCTTGCTTAACACCTCAACACTAGCTGGCGATTGAAAGAATCTCAAACCTGGAATAACTTTGAGCATGGAGATGCACTTTATACTGATTTTACTTCCTCTTGTGGACCATGATCGCTATTGTTTCCAAGAACTCGTGGCAGATGTCGCTTTCCTAGATATAATAACATTAATAAGCCACAGTGTCAAATTTGTGATAGAATAGGACACATAGCTCTAAGATGTTTCAACAGGTTTGATCATACTTATACAGACTTTAACCCTAACTCTACACAGCTTTATAATTCATCCAATAGTCTCCTTCAAGCTTCACCTATCATCAATTAGTACACATCACTTTGTCCTGCACATCATGAAAATTATTCTGCTAACATTTATTATAGTCACTCCAATGTTGTGCCTCATCATCTCTCCCCTTCAATGAATTCCACGAATATGTTCACTCATGGTATAGATGACTCATATCATAACACTCACACTAATTAGTTGCAAGATATGAGACCAACACCCTAGAGTAACCCTGGCGCTATGCTAAGGTCCAATAATGCTTCAACCTTTAGTCCTTTCTATATGGCTACTAACCTACCTTCTATTGCTCCTACCAATACCCCACATGCTCTATTAGCCACCCCTACAGTCCTCACAGATAAAGCATGGTATTCAGGCTCAAGTGCCTCACATCATTTGACAAATAATTATAACAATCTGCTCACCTCTTTTACCTATCAAGGATTAGGTAAAGTAGTGGTTGGAAATGGATATGCCATGCCAGTAGCTAAGATTGGTCAGTCCTGCTTACTAACATGTTTTGCTCGTTTTGCTCTATTAATGTTACCTCAAGTATTATATGTGCCCCGCATAGTAAAAAATATGTTATCCATTTCTCAATTTACAAGAGATAATGGTGTGTATTTTGAATTCTATCATGATGCTTGTTTTGTCAAGGATATACAAACCAAGGAGCTGCTTCTACAAGGAACTCAATGTGAGGGGCTATACCAGATTGTTAGACCACAATTTAAATGAAGCTATGACAAGACCACTTGTGGTATACACCAAATACATCACCATTCTCAGACATCACCATTAGTGGCAGCTCTCAAAGTTACATGCAACAATCAAACACCTCAGCGAATTATTGTACATAATATAGTGCCACTTACTACTAAATATCATATACGACATTGTAGGCTATGTCATCCATTTGCAGATGTACTTAAACAACTTGCCCAGGAATGTAACCTCTCTATTACAATGAATAAAAATGTCGAGCTCTACTCTTCTTGTCAATTAGCTAAGAGTCATAAACTTTCTTTTTTCCCATCTTCCACTGTGTACACCTCTCCCTTACAACTTGTAGTTGTTGCCATTTGGGGTCTTGCTCCAATTGTCTCTAATGGTTTCAACTTCTACATTATATTCATTAATGCATTCTCACAATTTATTTGGCTATACCCCCTTCAGAAAAAATCACAAGTACTACAAACATTTATTCAGTTTAAAACAAAAGCAAAACAATTGTTTAACAAGAAGATCATTTAATTCTAGACCAACAATGGTAGAGAGTTCAAAGTTTTTTCTAATTATCTCAAGTGCATTGTGTCATGTCTCACATCGTTTGGACCTGGGGAGGTGAAGGGACTTATAAGCGGAGGGCTGCACGTTTTAAACGGCGCGTCTTTTGAAGAGAGGGTAATGACCCCGTGACAAAGTGGTATCAGAGCCTACCTCGGGTTTGGCCCAGAGGGGGCCCCACCAATGGGCCACCCGTGACGAGGGCGTCACAGATTGGCCGGGGGAGCGTGTCATATCCCACATCTATTGGACCTGGGGAGGTGAAGGGACTTATGAGCAGGGGGCTGCACGTTTCAAACGGCGCGCCTTTTGGAGAGAGGGTAAATGACCTCGTGACAATTGGCATCAAGCACAGGTTCACATGTCTCTATACTTCAAAGCAAAATGGTTTGATTGAGTAAAGACATAAACAAATTGTTGAAGTTGGTATGTCTATGTTGGCCCAAGCCTCCATGCCTCTGTATCACTGACTAAGCGCTTTCTCCATTACTATTTTTTTAATAAAAAGGTTGTCTACCACAGCCCTTTCAAGAGACATTCCATATCACAAGTTTTTCAATAAAGCTCCTAATTATAGCTTTTTTTGGGTATTCAGGTGTCAATGTTTTCGCTATCTCAGAAGCTATAAAAAATACAAATAGAATTCAGGTCCAAGTCTTGTGTTTTTTCTAGGATATAGCTTAGATCATAAAGGCTACCGATGCTTGGATCCTACAACAGGCAGAATTTACATCTCTCGACATGTGAGATTCAACAAAGGTGTGTTTCCCTTTGCCTCAACTTCATCCCTCGCATAAGTATCCACTTTACATCTTAAATTCTTTAGCCTAGTCCCCTCTTCAACAAACTTATCATGTTCTTCTCCTTTCTCTGATCCTGTCACTTCTACCTCGCCTATCATTCTTGATCCAACTGTCAATCCTACTCCCATTATCAACCGTAATCCCTTACTTGTACAATCTTTACCATCTTCTTCTTCTGATCCTCACCCAGGCCAACATGTCTTCACTTGTATTCTAGCATTCCTTTCAACTTCACTACCTCTTTCCCATCAATCTCCTACAGCCACCACATCATTTCTTCCCCTTACGCATTTAATGATCACACACTCTAAGGCTGGTATATTCAAACCTAAAGCTTTTATTCACGTTTTATTTAATGACCATATTCCAAAAACCATTGATAATAGAATAATATAATGCTTTGGTTAAATTTCAAACTTGAAGTTTGGTCTCTCTTTTACCTAATAGACGAGTTATAGGGTATAAATGGTTGTTCAAAATTAAGTGG
The DNA here is from genome assembly GCA_026724425.1 of Erythrophleum ivorense. Lineage (NCBI taxonomy): Eukaryota > Viridiplantae > Streptophyta > Magnoliopsida > Fabales > Fabaceae > Erythrophleum > Erythrophleum ivorense. Next base: position 18,567 of record JAIUCV010003596.1, read on the forward strand.
AATGCTGATGGTTCAATAGCACAATATAAAGCCCAGTTGGTGGCCAAAGGTTGCTCTTGAGTGGCTAGATCTGACTACACAGAAACGTTTAACCCCATCGTTAAACATCAAACCATGCAAGTCTTACTCACACTTGCCTCAACTTACCATTGGTGGCTTCAGTAAATTAACTTCAACAATGTTTTTCTTAATGGAGATCTCCATGAGGAAGTTTACATGTTGCAGCCCCTTACGTCTTGAATAGTTTAACTCCTCTAAATCTTCACCTATTCCTCTCTGTAAATTCTACAAGTCCCTTTATGGGTTCAAACAGGCTCTGCGGGCTTGGCTCATCAAACTCAAAAACTATCTCAATTACCTCAACTTTAAGGTATCACAAGCAGATAACTGTTTGTTTATTCAATAGTCATCCATCTCTGTTCTCTTTCTCATTATCTATGTAGATGACTTAATTATCATTGGTGACAATCCAAATGAAATTTAGTAACTAATCTCCACCATGGCACATTATTTTCTCTAAAAGACCTTGGGACACTTAACTTCTTCCTCAAAGTTGAGTTTAAGCACTTATCTAGTTCTTTCTTAAAGAAAGTTTATTATGGACTTACTCCAAAGGACCAAGATGGTAGAAGCCAACTCTCTACCTACTCCTATGGCTTCTACCATACATCCCTCTAAACATAAAGGTAACCTTATTCCAAACGACTAATTGCATCGAAGTGTCATTAGAGCTCTTCAGTACATTTGTAATACATGCCCTGAACTTACCTATTGTGTTAATAAACCTAGTTAGTACCTGCAACACCCTTGATATGTAGTGGCAAGCTATCAAACATATACTTCGATACTTAAAAGGGACAATCAATCACGATCTCCATATTAAGCCTGCTACTGTTCTCACAATTTGAGCATATGCCAACGTTGACTGGGGAAGTAATGCAGATGATAGACAATCTACTAGTGGTTTCTGTCTTTATTAGGCAATGCTCCAATTATCTAGACTTCAAAAAAGCAAGGTGTAGTGTCTTATTCATCTATAAAAGCGGAATACATGAGTCTTGTTGATTCGGTTAGTGAGCTATTATGGTTATGTTCTTTGTTAGTAGAAATGCATGTCAAGGTCATTAGTGTTCTTACTGTCTAGTGTGACAACACTAGTACTATAGTCGTGGCAGCAAATCCTGTTCTACATGCAAAAGCTAAACATGTCGAGTTAGATCTTCATTTTGTCAGAGAAAAAGTTCTAATGGGGCAAATATAAGTTAACTTTGTCCTATTAAGTGATTAAGTGGCTAATGTGTTCACAAAACCCTTGTCTGCTACTAGCTTCATTCCATTATGCTATAAACTTATTGTGTTAACACCAGTGGAGGTTAATGGTGATTTAATTAAACATCATTCCAGTAGGGAAAATATTATTGTATGTGATAAAACAACCAAGCTTAGTTAGTTAAAGATTAGTTCAGTTTGTTTGTATCGTTATAACCTTCTTAAGGGTTAAGACCTTGATATAAATAAATGTACTAAGCTCTTTGAGTTTCAAGCAGAGTGAACATGCATGCAATATTTTAAACTTCCCTGAACATCTATTTCACATTTTAAACCTAGAATCATAACAGAGTCAAGTTTGGAAACAATGTTATTGATATTTGTTAGTGTTCAAAATCAATTATCAATGATATTATAAGTCATTAATTGATTAGCAACAAGTATTAATCAGGTGGTAGATTGTTAAAAATCCAAGTTGCAGTAGTATAAGTCACTAATAAACTAGTACCAAGGTACCCGTTGATTGGTAGGTTATTAAAAAGTTAGGTTACAATATTAGAAGTTTCCAATTGACTGGTAATCAAATTCCAATCCATTAATAGGCCTTATAACACTAGAAAATAATTGATTATTGAGCTATTAGTTAACTATTAGGATATCAATCAACAAGTAGCATAAAAAACATTTACAAATTTGATAGTTAAAGTGCTTGTTAGCACTAAAAGTTATGTACATTCATAAAATAATAGTTTAACAACAATTACAATAGTAAGAGGGTGTCTAAACTTGTTTGAATGGATTCAAATAAGGATTTCCTAGAAATAGGGGTTTAGAGACAACTCTATAAATAAGGTCTAAATACAAAAAAAAAATTAATTAAAATATTTCTTGACTATCCTATATCCAAAACACTTCCACTCCATAATTGTTAAGTGTGGTCTTTTAAGATACATTGATTATTCTCTAAAGTTGTTTGCCTTGACCCAATAACAATTAATGGGAAAAAATATCACTTTAAAAATAGCATTTTTAACACATATTTCAAAGCTTGTATCATTATTTTCTAACTTCTTATAATTCTGTGTTCTAACTTTATTACAACCCTTCCTAACATTTTATAGTTAGATAATAGTTAATGAGCATAAAATGTGCTTTTCCCCTCACATATGTTCTTCTATAATTAATGTGAAAGTAAGTGGGTTGGGTTGAATTTTATGACTCTTTTTAATTACTTTTTTAATTACTTATTATTGATATAATGGTGTCCTCAAATTTTTTAGGCTAAATATCTTCTTTTTGAAAACCTATACTCTCTCAAATTAACTTAATATGTATTTAAAATTTCATTCTTGTTGTGCTTTTTTAAAAAGCTAAATCTAAATTATTAAGGAGAGATACTATAATATTATTTTAACTATTTTTTTAAATTAAAAAAATAAAATGTTTGTATTATAAAAAGAATAGGAATAAGAAATCAAAAATAGGCTTTAAGGTGTAAAAATTCACTATCTTTAAAGAGTAATTGCTTATATATATAAGGATTTATAAACAATACTCTTTTAGAATACAATAAAAACTTTAAGGAAATACTTGAAAGAATTTAACACTTCTAGTTTAAAAGAAAGTTATTTATAAATTTTAAACAGTTATCTTTTAATAATTATGTCTATTTATAATAGACATATATATTCTTTCTCAAGTCCAAATCTTTCAATATATATATATGTATATTATTTTAGATATACTAAATGAATTTACCTTTATATACCTCTAAATAATCTCTTTTCTATTCAATGTGAGATTTTAAATCCCACTTTATATTACAAACTATATAATAGTTTGATTCATATATCATTGTTTAACAATAACCTGCAAATTATAATTCAACTTACATTATTCATACATTATACGGGACAACAAGTTTTTTGTTAAAATTAATATTTATCAATATTAATCTCATTTTCACTAAGTATGAAATTATTAACTTGAAAGTTATAAAATTACAGCTTCTGTACACCCCAATTCTATTTGAAGTTATTTGGTAGGTTGTTTCATTTGCAAATTTATTGTAGTAAATATCTAGGAAATGAAATACTACAAATATTCAAATTTGGCTGCCTAGTGACATGTTGGCAGCATTCTTTACGCCCCAATTCTATTTGATGTTATTCGGTAGGTCGTTTCATTTGCAAATTTATTGTAGTAAGTATCTAGGAAATGAAATACTACGAATATTCAAATTTGGCTGCCTAGTGACATGTTGGCAGCAAACTAGTAGAATTGATTAGGGTAAGCAACATTTTGAATTACATGTTGGTTGCCAGGTTTTTTCTTTTTTCTTTTTTAAAACTAGATCCTAAATATTTTTGAATTACTTATAGATGTTTCCCTAAACACTTCCTGCCTTTCTCTTGTATTATTTAAGGGTGTCCCAAACTTTGCCAGAGTCAATCCCCTCCTTAGATAATTAAGAGTAATAATTGTATATTTTTAAAAAAATTATATATGTTCACCAATTATGATGTAATTAATTATTAAATATAAAATAATATTTGTCTATGTTAATAATTTATTACTATAAGTATATTTATTAATTATATAAAAATAAAATTAATTTATTTAAAAATGTAAATTATTAAATAAGTTAATATTTTAAGTAACTATTTAATAAAATATTATTCTAGATTTAGTAATTATTACATCATAATTAGAGACAACAATATTATCTAAAACTTAAGATCATCACTCTAATATTAAAGACACTATTCCTCACATTCTCTTTTGGTTTATTGGTTTTAAAGTAATAGTAAAAATTTTCTATGTAAATAAATTGAATCAGCTACCGGAGCCATTATAAGAACTTACCAGATAAGTGTTTCATAAAGTGCCATTTACTCACTCATTTTTCCAAACTTCTATTGGCTCTTAGAATCAATTTGCTGTGCAAAAACTTGTACGTAAAAATTTCTCAATAAAAGTAAGGAATGTTTGTTATTTATTGAGTGACCTTTGTCTAATTTTATTTTTGGGAGAATTATAAATAAAAACTTAAAACAAAAAAATATTTTATAAGACCTGTTATTACTAAATATTATTAACTTTAATTAAAGTTAATGATAATTTATTTTAAAATAATAATAATAGACTTTGTAAAATTACCTTTTTCAATTCAAAGTTTTTATATATAATTCTTCCACTATTTTTTCTTATTGTAGAAACTATCATTAGCCCAGCCATTGCTGCAACTCCTGTAGGACTGGTAGCAGGTGGGATTGCAGTAGCAGCGTCAAGAAAGAAATGACATAATACCTATTAAAAAGGGAGAATTATAATTAAAGATTCAAAGTTAAAAAAATTTATTTTAAATGACTTATTATCATTAGGATTAAGAAGTTTTACTTAAAGTTAGTGGTAATTTATTCTAAAACAATGGTAACAGGTCCTTCAAAATATCAAAATAATTTTTTTTAAAAAATTATGTTTAAAGACCAAGAAGTGAAAAAATTTACTTTTAAGGACATGTTATCATTAGGTTTAACTGTTTGTTGCTAAACTCAGTAGTAATTATTCTAAAACAAGTGATAACAGGTTCTTAAAAATAAATTTATTCACTTTTTGGTC
>JAIUCV010003597.1:0-23431 GCA_026724425.1 Erythrophleum ivorense
GATTTTTGGTCTAGTCTCACCTTATTTTTGGGACTTTTGGATTAGTCTCACCCTTGGTCTAGGGACTTTTGACTTGGTCTTGTAACACCATAAATGCTAGCTCATTTCATGATGCTCATGTACCTCACATCATTAAGATTCCATGAGAAAGGTAGAAAAGCCTATTAAAATCATGCATTTAATTGCACCCGCGTCATGCATAAAAATTTCATTCAGTGTCACGTGGACCGTGTGAGCTTATATCATACATCTTTATATTTAATTATATCAATACAACTCTTTTGCATCACAAAATCATGCCCACAACTCATGGAAACCGAAATGAAGCACAAATGTAGTTGTCGAATTTCGGCCAGATTTGTCTCTTTTTCTGACCAAACTTTGAAAAATCATACTAAATCTGAAAAAATCGAAAACATGCATTCTTAGTCATTCTAGAAAGCTACGGATATCTAATTCACACTAAAAATTTGTTCAAGCAATAACATCCATCACAGAGGACGTTTGACATCCAAAATGGTCTAGAAGTCAAACTGCACTTTGGAACTGTCATAAAATTCTGTAGAAAACTTTAAAAATGTCCAATTAATTCCACAAAAATTCAATCCATGCAAATGATACCAATCTGAAAAAGCTGTAGATGTTAGCTAGAGGAAAAAATATTTCTAGACCGGTTCATCACGCTCAGACCTCAAAATTTAATAGAACAGTAACTCAGGTCTGGCAAAACCCCTAGTACGGGACAAAATGTTCAAAAATTTGTATCTCCCTCTCTAGACCTCCACTTGAGGTGCTTCAAGTTGGCATGAGTCACTGTGAATGTCTAGTTTCTATGTATACAATTTTATGGCAATTAGACATCATTTGAGCCTCGTGTGACAAAATTCAATTTCAGATCAAATAAATAGTGCAGCAGACCAAAACTAAAAAAATTGTCAACTTGAAAAATCATCAAATATTCTGTAAACCTTCAAAATTATGATCTTTAGCTTTCCAAAAATCTCTTAATGAGATCTAATTGCATGCCAAATCTCATACCAAAAATAACTCATGTGGCCAAAAAGTGACATAGGGTTACATTATGGTCAATTTTAGCTCCATATGGGATACCAAAATTACCAATTGCTTTTCTTTGGCTTTAGCACCTTTTGGGCAAGTCTAAAAGCACATTTAGGACTTGTGTGAGCTACCCAAATTGTCCCATACCTCATGCATCTCAGTTTGGCCTTTCTATGCACACATATGCACATTTCCATAAACTTATTCATGAAGCCATCTTTGCCACACATACTCAATTCACATTCCATCATTCACATAACACATACTTTCATTTCTACTTCATATAATAGTAGCATAATTACATATGTCTCAAGGGTCATAAACCATTTACAACATTAATATACATTATTATGGTTCATTATGACTTAAAAAGGAAAATGCTAGACATATGGATGTCAATCTTCTTCCTTCAATGTTGTTGGCTCCCATTAACATATCCACTTGGTTCATAAAATGCACCTAATGAAGCAACACTCCTCAAAAAAATTTTAGGCTCCATTCTTTCCTTTCAAATATAATTCTTGACTCCTTTTAAACCTCTTGGAGTCATCACATAATTAAAACAAAGAGCCTAATATCATATTGCTTCTTTAGGTCATAATATGGAACCTAAGGCACCAAATCACTTTCTATGAGTTCTAAATTTTTCTGAGGCCTCCCCTCATATTCATTCATTATATATGACACAAAAATGGGTTTGAAAAAAATTTAAAACTCTCCCTAGCTACTCCATCCATGTTTGGCCGAGACATAGCCCCTTTTTAGCCTCCTTGGAATTCTCTTTGTTTTCTTCAAGGAGGAAGCATGTGGGGAGCATCTTAGGGATCTTAGAAACTCATTTAAACTCTTAATTAGACTTAGGAATCATCACATAAGGTCAGATTTTTCAAGGTGCACACAAAACCCTAAAATTTGCATCTTGAAATATAATGGCTATTTTGTTTTTTTTTTTTTGCATATTCTTAATCTCCACACCCTTTTTCCTCAGATTCATGCTTGGTTCTACCTAAAAATAATCTCCTCCCTGGGTTTTCTCAAGTATGGAGAAATGGTGGAGAAGGGAACCAAAGATGATGACCATAAGAAGAGAAATTACTTTATTTTCTTGCTTTTTCTCACTTGAATCTTGTGTTCTTTGAGCTCCTCTCTTCAAATCCAAAATTTTTCCTCAATTTCTCCTCTAAAATAGATCCATATACTTCATTATAATCATAGAAAATAAAGAAGATTGAAGGAGAAGGGATTTGGAAGAGAAAGAGCATGAAAAACCATGAAAATCCATACCTTTCTACCTTGAATTTCTCCTCCTTTTCTTCTTCCTCTTGTGCACCTCATCCCCTAGGGGTTTCCTCTGGTTTTGGGCAAAACATGGTCATGCATAATGAAAGGAGAAGAAGGGTGCATCATATATATAGGTGGGAATAAGTTACACATTTCAAAAATCCCTATTTTGCCCTCGTTCTTGGCATTTTTGTTTCTTCTTCTTTTTAACTCCTTTTTTAGAACCGTTTTTTCCAGTTGAAATTTAGGTTCCTAATTTAGTAAAATGGCTTTTGAATCACTCAAATCAGAGCTAAAATCTTTTCAAATGAACTCGTCAAAGTTCAAGCACAGCGACATTAGAAAATGTCCACTGGAGGGGATTTAATTGTCTCGGGGCTTTTTATGATTTTCAGGTCCTCTGAGAACCCTGAAGAAGTCAAAACTTTCATTTAAAAGGCCCTCCTGTGTGAATTCCAAAATTTGCTCAGAATTACAAAAATGCCATTACGTTTCGTAAGCTTTTCGTAAGAAATTGTTTCTTCATTTTAACTCTATTTTTTTTCCATTTGAGCTGGGGTTCCCATATTTAGGAGTCTAGAATACTTCCTAAATTTTTTAGGGCCTTAACTACTTCTTTTCGGGGGACTTTCTTTTGTATCTGATGAGTTTCATTCGTTGACAGAGAAATCGTATGTTATGTTTCTCACGTTTTCTCTCGTTTTTAAAGGATCGGATATTACAGGTCTCACTCATCCATGAGACTTTTGGCCTTGTCTCACCCAATCTTAGGGACTTTTGGCTCCACCTTATCTATCATAAGGGACTTTTGGCCCTACCTCACTCCTTAAGAGCAATTTTCACAATCCAAAACACATGTATATATGCACGCACAAGTATACAATGACCATCATACATCCAAAAATGCAACAAAAAAGAGTGAAGAGCTACCTTACAAGCCATCACAAGCCTTCCCTTTCAACTTCTCTTCTCCATTCTTGGTTTCACAATCAAAACTAGATGGAGCTTGATCTCTTGGGCTTAGATACAACAAATAGTATGCAATTATTCTCTTATAACTAAAATAAACACTTACAAGGTTAGGGGATTCTTACATCAAAGCAAACTTTACAAAGTATTTAAGAATCCTTAGTTTCTCCCTCTAGAATTTTATTAGTTCTTCTTCTAATTCCTTTGCATTTCTCAATTTCTCGACACTCTAATTCAAATGTTTCCTACTTGTTCTAGGTCAAAATAAAGCTATATTACTCAGCAATCTATGAAAAATGGAGCTTAGAAGGAGAAGGATAAAGTCTCAAGAAGAAGAAGTATGAAAATCTTTAAAGATTCTTACCTTTCTTCCTTGGTTTCCTTCCTTCTCTCTCCGTGAATTTCTCTTGTCTGTCACTTTCTTAAGCTCTTTTTCTCTGTTTTGGTTGAAGCTTAAGTTGGTTAGAAAGGAAGAGAAGCTTCTGGGATCTTTAAGAAGCAAAAATACACTTTTTCACGCTTTTCCAGACCCGCCTTCACTATAATAGAAAAAAACCCTCGCTACGGCGAGCAGGTATCAGTCTCAGACCCCTGTTCTCGCTATGGTGTGCTATTGTGAGGAACTCTCTAGTTTTTATATGGGATGCCTGAACTCGCTATAGCTAGAAGCATTCTTACTAGAGTGAACTGGTACATTTGCTATAGCCACAGTAGACTTAGAAAAATTTTAGAAATTCTAGTTGTTACATAAAATCTCCTCGAAAGTTAATCAAAAGAAAATTTCTTTGAAGATGCTTTTTGTGATGCCATATCTAATTACTACTTAATTGGCATTACAAATGGTGTAACGTAGCTATTTTCATTAAATTATCACCTTTGACAATGGCAAGTACCGTTATTAAAACCCAAAATAATTCATTCTTGGCTAAATGGACTATGTGGGCTTACCAAAATTATTTTCCATTCATAATACATTTGTTCAATCAGAAATACCATAATTTGCACCATAAATTTTGAGTTTGAGGCATATATTATAAAATCATATTTTAATTGCAATTTCCTTAAATTTTATATTTTGATATGAATTTTGAAAATTCATAACTAATTTTACAAAAATCCAAATCATGCAAATTATGACTTTCTGGAAAACTTGGGGCATCCTCTAACTACCATAAAAATTTCAGATCAAAATAGCCATGTTTAGCTCACAAAATTTGATGAAATAGTACTTTGGCTTTGGTGGGCATTCTACAGCAAACCTGGAACTTCAAAAATTCATTTATCCCTCTGTAGAGCTCCAAATTGGGTGCTCTCAGTGGTTTATGGAAAGCTTATGATGTCTACTTTTTTGTAAAATTTCATGAGCATTAGACTTTATTTGACTCTAAATGACACTAAAAATCATACTGACTATATGAACAATAATAGTAATAGTTTCTGCATAATTTAGCTAATTTTAAAAAATCATAATAAATACTCTAGAGCTCTAAAGATAGTGCTGTTTTGTTCTATGAAATGTTTTAGGTGATACCTATATGCTTGCCAAATTTCATGTAGAAACTCATCAATTTGGTCTAACTTTGGTTTAGGGTAAGAAAGTGGTTCAAAATGGTTACATAATGACTTCTAATGGTCGAAAATGACTTTCCTCTTGAACCATGACCATTTGAGCACCTCCACCACTTACATTACAGCATATAGAAGCATCAAAATAGGTCCAAACCATCATGGAAATGAAAATCACTCATCCACTTCTTCTTATGCATATGTATACTAAGGCTCATGCATGTCAAAAACTCACATATTTATACATTTAGTTCTAAGTTTGATTCATATATCATAACTACATACTTTTATACATGTTCAATGGTTTACATCTCATAAACTTCATATACATACAAACTTTTATATAAAATTACATAAATTCTTATTCTATTGTCAAAGTCTCATCCTTTAAGTTCCATGGCTTCCATTTCTTACTTTATAAGGCTCATCTAGACATGGTTAGACATGATGTGGGCGAAAAGTGAAATTCAAAGAATCTCAATAGCTCTTTTACCCTTACAAGCATACATATATGGCACATTTTCATGTCAAAGAATGCAAGCATGTAATGAAAACTTCTAATAAATATACATAATCATTTTCTAAGTCACATAAACTCATTCAAAATCAAAACATAGGCTATAGGGACTTTTGGTCTAATCTTACCTAATTTCTTTGGGACTTTTGGATTAGCCTTACCCACTTTTAGGGACTTTTGACTTAGCCTCATTTTTTTTGATACTTTTGGCTTCTTCTCATCCATTCTAAGGGACTTTTGGCATAACCTCACCCATTAAGAGCCATCTTATATTCAAAACATGTTTAAGAGACATAATGGTACCAAAACATTTAATCAATGGCCATAAGCATATCTCATGATTCAAATGTAACACCATAACTTCTAACTCATCATATCATATATATACATGCCTCACACCATTATATTCATGAAGATATAAGGCAAAAGGGAAAAAATAGTGACTTTCTTTGCGTTGCGTCGTACTTAAAAATTTCATTCGATGTCACATGGATCGTGTGAGCTCATGCTATACATTCTCATATTTAAATACATCAATACAACTTATTTTCATCTCAAAATCATGCCCACAACTCATAGAAACCCAAATGAAGGTCAAATAATCAAGTATATTTTCAGCCAGATTTGGCCTCTTTTCTTGTCAAACTTTGAAAAATCATAACTAATTCTAGAATAATCAAAATCATGCAATCTTGGTCATTCTGAATTCTGGAACTGTCACAGAATTCTGCAGAAAATTTTGAAAATATCCAATTAATTTCACAAAAATCCAATCCATATAAATGATACCAATATGGAAAGATATAGATGTTAACTAGAGAGAAAAATATCTCTAGATCAGTTCATCAAGCCTAGACTTCAGAATTTAATGGAATAGTACCTCTGGTCGGGCAAAATTACTAATATTGGATAGAAATTTCAAAAATTCATATCTCCCTCTCTAGACCTCCAAATGAGGTGCTTCTAGTTGTTATGAATCACTGTGAATGTCTAGTTTCTGTGTATAAAATTTTATAGCAATTGGACATCATTTGAGTTTTGTGTGATAGAAAATAATTTCGGACCAAATGAATAGTGCAGCAAACCAGAAATCATGAAAATTGCCAACTTTAAAAAATCATCAAATATTTTGTAGACCTCCAAAAATTATGATCTTTATCTTCCCAAAAATCTCTTAATAAGACGTAATTGTATGCCAAATTTCAGATCAAGACTAACTCATTTGGCTAAAAAGTGGCATAGGGTTCTATTTTGATCAGATTTGGCTCCATATGGGATACCAAATTTGCCAAATAGCTTTCCCTTAGTTGTGGCACCTTTTGGGTAAGTCTAAAAGCACATTTAAGACTTGTGTGAGCTGCCCAAATGGTCCAAACCTCATGCATCTCATTTTGGCCTTTTCATCCACACATACACATTTGTATCAAACTTTCAATTTGCATAACTTGGCATTACATACGCAAATTCATTTCTAAAGTTCATACATCATATCCATACATGTATACATCACATAATATCATATTTACATGTATCTCAAGGGTCATGTGCAATTTACAATAATCATATACATCAAGAAACATCATTATGGTTCTAAAATGGATAAAGCTAGGTATATGTTTGTCAATCTTCCTTCTTCAATGTTGTTGGCTCCCATGACCACATCCACTTGGTCCACCTAGCATATTAGATCATTAAAGAGGAGGGGATGAGATTCAAAGAATCCCAATAGCTTATCTCTCATTCAATCATACATAATGGATGCAAACGAGTCTTATAAATGCATGTATGATCATATGGACATGTACAAACATTCAAGAAGCATTTTCATCATTTAAGAAAGTCATACATAACATATAAAGGCTTGCCAAGCAAGTGGATTGGCCTCACCTAATTTCTTGTGGATGTTAGACTTGCCTCACCCATTCTTTAACACATTCTTGGACTTAACCATATTCTTGGGAGCCCACTTTGCTTTTGGGAGACTCTTTATTTTTTCTCAACCAATCTTAAGGGTTTTTGGTTCATTCTCACCATAGCTAAGGGTTCTTGGTCTCACCACACTCAAGCAAACCTAAGGACACATCAAAACATCATATGAAACATAATATGTCATCATAAAACAATGGCATATGAAATCATACTAACCTACTTTTCATGGCTTGTAAATACACATACACACATTCTAAGGCAGGCTAACACACATCCATGCATGAAAGAAGGTGGAGAGAGCTACCTTGCTTGCATTTACACACTTTTTCCTTAAGCTTTGAGTCCTCTCCCTTGACCTCACACTCCCAAGAGGGTGGAGATCATTTCTCTTAGCCTAGACACATCAAATGGAAGCTAATTACATTCTTGAAACAAATTAGGACATTAAACTTATATTTAAGAACATACTCGGTTCCATAAGTCACATAATGGTTCCATAAATGGCCTATTGAAGCAACCATCATGATTCAAGTTTTTGGCTCCATTCTCTTCTCATTCTTAGGCCTCTTGACCTCATTTAAGGTCCTTGGAGCCATTACATATTCATTTACAAAAGTCTAGACATAAGTTGCTTCATAAGGTCACATTATGGAAGCTATTGCCTCATCTCCCAATCCATGGCTTCTAAATTTTTTTCAAGGATTCCTCCCACCTTTTACCATCATATGAAGTCCCAAACCAAGGCTAGAATAAATTAAAATACTCTTTAACCCCTCCATCTGTTCTAGGCTGACATTATGAAAGCATTTGGGGTTCAAGGGGTTTTCAATTTTTCCTTGATGGGAGAGCCACTTGGGAGGCTTCTTAGGAGTCTTAAAAATTTAAACAAACACTCACATATGTTAGGGAAGGCATGAATCAAATTAGTTTTTACAATCCCTTCAAATGCACTACACTTTTTCAACTTAGAGTTCATTAGTTTTTCTTATAATTTCTTTTCTTTCTTAGATGGGAGGTGCATGTGGGAAGCTCTCTAGAGGTTTTAGGAACTCATACAAACATTCACATAGGCTTGGAAACTCTTAGATAAAATCAAATATTTGCCAATGTCTTTGAATCCCTAACTTCCCATTCTTAGTTCTCTTTTGCTTCTTAATTAATTCCATTTGTATCTTCCTAATCCTCACATTATAGAACCCCTAAATCTACCCTAATATGGTCCAAATTTATCTCCTATGGAATGGGCTCTAAGGTGAATGAAAATTCCATGGAGGAAGCAAGCAAGGAGAAGCAATAAAACAAGAAGGAATACCTTGGTTTCTTGGTTTTCTTGGTTTGTTCTTCACTTGGTTGGCCTCCCCTCACCAAATCCAAAAATTCCACCTCTGTTCTGCCTTCAAAATAAAACCAAACTCTCCATTAAAACCATAGAAAGAAAGCTTGAGAGGAGAAGAGCAAGTTTTAAGAAGGAAGGATATGGAATTTCTTAAAGTTTCTTACCTTTTTCTTAAATTTCTTCCTCCAAAATCTTCCTCCTCTTGTGCACCTAAGAAGGGCAGCTTTTCCTCTAGTTTTTGGCAGAATTAAGTCAGTCTTAGAGAGGAGAGAAAGAACGTGGCATATAAAGACCGATTTTGGAAGCTTCCTTTAACACTTTAATTCTAATTTTGCCCTTTCGTAATAGCATTTCCATTTCTCTTTCATTTTAGCTCCTTTTTTAGAACCATCCTTTTCATCATAACAAGTAGGTTCCTAATTTAATAAAATGCCTTTGGAATCACTCAAATCGGAGCTAAAACCTTCCCAAATGAATCAATTAAAGTTTGGGTCAACCGACATTAGAAAAATTATACCAGAGGGGCTTTAACTGTCTCAGGACTTCCCATGGTTTCAAAGCCTTTGAGAACCCTGGAGAGCTCAAAACTTTCATTTAAAACGCCCTTATATGAGTTTTTCAAAAAGTATCCATATGTACGAAAATGCTACTGGCCTTTTAGCAAATTTTTTGAATCACTCAAACCTTGATTTCTAGGCAAGTCAAGGCTTAAATCCTCATTTTTCATTATTTAGAATTTTATCATAATTTTAGTTGGCCCCAATTTCTTTTATTTCGAGAACTTCTTTTTATATTTGGCCCATTTCTGACGTTTATGGAGAAGCCGAACATCGCGTTTCTCACATTTACAGAAGGACCGGATGTTACATCAAACATTCACACAAGTATCCAATGACAACCAACAACCCAGAAATACATGCAAGAAAGAATAGAGAGCTACCTTGTGACAAGAAACATAAGCTTTCTTCCTTAGATTTCTCTTTCCCCTTCTCAGCTTCACACACATACGTAGGTGGAACTTGATTTGCTTAGCCTAGATGCATCAAATAAGACATAAATATATCATTGGAACTAATTCTAGCATCGCATAAACTCTATGCAAACATATTCTAGCTTATGGTGTAGTTATGGTTCCATACAAAGGTACAATGAAGCAACCTACATAGTTCATGATCTTGGCTCTAACTTTTTCTTCAATCTAAGTCTCATGACTCTATTTAAACTCATTAGAGTCATCGCAAACTCAATTTAAGGAGCTAAATATAAAGTTTCTTTTTTTTTGCCTTAAAAAGGAACTTAAACTTCCATCTTATAAACCATGATTTTTAAATTCAAGCCAATAGTTCTTTTTGTGTTTATTAATCATATCTAGACCATTTCTATTCTTGGGATCAAAGAAAACTCTTCCTAGGTATCTCTTGTCTCTTTGGTCGAGACATAGCTTAAGGTGAGAGCCTATGGAGGTTTTTTGGTTTTCCTAAGGAATTTGCCACTTATGTTGCTTCCTAGGTCTCTTATGAACTCATATATACTCTTATATAAGCTAGATTATCAATAGAAAGCTCTAAAAATTGCTAGGTAAAACAAGAACCCTTTGTGTCATAACTTAATTTCTAAAGCTTTTCTTTTAGTTCCAATTGCATATTCTTACTCCTCATGCTTTAAAACCCTTATTCCTACCTTGCTATGACCAAAATTCATACCCTCTAAGTTTGACTGAAACATGAGCATCAAATCCAAGTTACTTCAGTATTAAGTTTGCATGATAAAAAACTGTATCTTTTTACTTAAAAGAAAATTTTGATTTAATTTGAACCAGTTGCCTTCAATTATGTTGACTACTAATAAGCTTGGTATAATTTCCTTTATTGCAAAAATTTTAAGCACTTGTGGTTCATTTGGTTCCATAAGAGCTACCCCCAAAACCCTCCTTAATAGGCTTATTGAATGGTTCCATTTTTTTGGACCAATTTAGAAAGAGATTTTAAAGGCATACAACTTTTTCAATACCTATGCACACTTTTTAAATGAAATTAAGCCTCTAATATTCTATATTTACTTTAAAATTCCTTGAATATTTTCTTGGAACTATTTAATCAAACTTGGAATTTTAACAAAAAATATATATTTTTGCATCAAAATGATTAAGGTCAAATAGTGGGCAAAGTATAGTTTTCATTATTGCAATATTAAAATTGTCCAAAATTGGTTTACTTTATCCATGGTTTTCTATAATCTAAATGTGTTGTGAATTCTAGTGTGGAAATGAAGCCAAATGGTATCAAAGCCATTAAACAAAAGGGCTATGAACTATCAAAACTTCTAGAGAATATTCTCACAGTATGACCTCTGACGAAATATTAGCTCTTGGCTTTCGGAGGCTTGCATTAGCTAGCCATCATGTATAGGTTGCATTGTTAAGAGGTAGTAGCATAAAATGGTTTGTTTGAGGACTATTAGTTGTCCTAATACCCATATTGTAGGAACTAATAATAATATAATTTTATGTCTTATACTCTAGTGTTGAAATGGAGCCAAATGACACACATACACCTATATATATCGGTTATTAGCACACTCAACAATCTTTTGATCTTTCTTTCCAAACCTTTATGGATTATGGGCCATAAGGAATTTCTTTCTAATCAACTCTATTTGCTTGGTGGTTTGGTCCACTATCTCAAGTCTTAGCAGACTCCTCTCGCCTAGCTCAACTAAACATAAATGTGATCTACATCTATTCTTATATAGAGCCTTATATGGGGCTATTTGGATATTGGAATGATAACTATTATTATATGTGCAATACCTTAACCTTTTAACTTTTCCTTTACATTACAAGACTTAATTACATACATTTACATGGAAAATAATCAATTCAATAGCATTAAATTAAGTTACGTAAGGCCTTATTAATTCATTTCATGCTTCATGAACCATATAAGCTCATCAATGTTATTTTCCATCCATAACATATCCATACAAGGTAAAAACATCTCAAAAGTCTTGGGTTTTAAGCCACATTCCAAAAAATCAATGTTTTGCTCTCAGGTTGTTGTCATAAGTTTCTAATATGAACTTTGAAAATTTATAACTAATTTTAGAAAAATTAAAATTAAGCAAACCATACCATACCATTCTAGAAAGATATGGATGTTAACTAATGAATAAAAATAGTTCCAGATCAAGAAAAATGGCATTTAACCCATAAAAATTAATGAAACAGTATCAAAGGTTGAACTGCATTGCTAGTACTATCATGCAACTTTAAAAATTCAATTATCCCTCTATAGACCTCCAATTGGGGTGCTCTTAAGTGCTACAAAAAGCTTATCATGTTTAATTTATGCTTATAAAATTTTATGAGTATTGGATATTATTTGGCCCTTAGATGACATAAAGGAAAAAACTAACCATATGAATAGTGTTGTTACTATTTATGCAAAAATTTTTCAACTTTGAAAAATTATAATAAATTTTCTAGAGTTCCAAATTGGGTGGTCTTTGACTCTGTGAAAAGTTCTAGATGAGATCTACTTGTTGACCAAATTTCATTGGGAAATCTGTCCATGTGGTTAGTTTATGGTTCAGCTAACAATTTGGTCACTTTTAAAGTCTAAAATGGGTTCAACATGCACCAAATCACCTTCTTACCATTCCATAGCTATTTGGGCATGCCCAAAAGCACATTTACAGCCTATGAAAGCATGCCAATGGGTTTAAATCATCATAGAGCTAATATTCACCGTGTCGCTTGCAATTATACACATGTGCATAAAGGTTCCTTGGTGGCAAAAACTTACATATTCATTCATATGCTTCTAAAATCAGTACATAACTAATCATTATACATATTTGGACATGTTCAATGATCTACATCATATATACATCATGTACTTACATATCTTGACATCAATATGTCATCAAAATAGCTAAATAACTACTCATTTGCCTAAGTCTTAGTCTTCAAGGTTGACCTCCATTTCTTAGACCACTTGGCTCATCTAGACATGGTTAGACATTTATAGGAGAAGAGTAAGATTCTAAGAATCCCAATAGCCCTTTATCCTTTCAAACATACATAATAGATACATTAATATGTCAAAGAATGCATGTATAACATTTAGGCTACTAGTGAACATACATAAAGCATTTTCTATGTCAAAGAGACTCATATAGGCTCTTAAGGGCATTGGTCTAGCCTCACTTATTTTTCTTGGGACTTTTTAATTTGTTTACCCATTTTTAAGGGACTTTTGACTCAACCTTACTCTTCTTTAGACTTTTGACTTTTTCTCACCTAATCCTAGGAACTTTTGGCTCATCTGCACCTATGCTAAGGGACTTTTGGCATTACCCTATGTATTGAAGCCAAAATACATTCATAAACTCATTTGAAGATGCATAATGGTACCATAGTAAGTAAGAAATGGCTAGAGACATATTTCATAGTTCAAACATTCACACAAGCACTCAAAGACAAATAAACATCCAAGCCATGTATGTGAGAAAGTTTAGAGAGCTACCTTGAAGCAAAATCATAAGCTTTTCTTTTGCTTAATTCTTCCCCTCTCTTGGCCACACACTTGCAACTAAGTGGCACTTGGTTCTCTTGGCTTAGACACATCAAATGAGACATGGTTCAATCATTAAAACAAGCTTTGGCTTCACCTATATACGATGGAAGCTTACTTTGTTCTAAGACTCCATTATGGATCCATACAAGACCTAATGAAAAACTATGAAAATTCATAATCTTGGCTTTATTTTCTCCCTCATGTCTCTTGACTCTATTTAGACTCCTTAGAGTCATCACACATTCAATTTAAGGAGCCTACCTACATGTTGCTTCCTTGCTTCTTATTATGAAGCCTATACCTCTATCTCACAAACCAAGGCTTTTAAATTTTTTCCAAGGGTTCCTTTAATGTTTATCTATCATATCTAGTCCCATTTTAGCCTTAGAAACATTTAAAACACTCCTAGGTGCTTGGGACATGCTTGGCTGAGACTATGCATTAGTATGGAGCCTATGGAGTTTTGCAATTTTTCTTGAAGGGAATGGCTCATATGCAACTTCCTAAAGGTCTAACGGACTCATACCATGTCTTACATAAGCCTAATTACCCTTAGAAAAAAAATTAGATTTCACATTTCTCTCAAAGCCCTTAAGTTGCACCAACTTGGTTTTGTTGGTTCTCTTTTTGATTCTAATGGACCAATCTTGCTTCTTACACTCTAAAACACTTATTCCTTTCTTGCTAAGGTCAAAATTTAACACCTTATAATTGGGCTAGGTCTTATTGAAATTACTCAAAGGAAAACATCCAAGAAGAAGCCAATAAAATTCATGAAACATACTTTATTTACTTGGTTTCTCAAGGTGTTTCTGTAACACCATCAGTCTAGCTCATCTCATGCCTTTGAATAGCCTAATTATCATGAAACATACACATAATTCTCATAGAGGAGGCATGAAGATTTGGACTTTTATTTGTAAGTCATCCTATCCAAAAACCCATTCGGTGTCACGTGGACCGTGTGAGCTCATTCTATGCATCATCATATTTAATTGCACAATTACAACTCATTTCAATCACAAAAACTAGCTCACAACTCATGGAAACCGAAGGGAGACATGGGACATGCATATTTCTCCTCGGCCAGACTTGGCCCCATTTCTAGGCAAACTTGGAAAATTCATAACTAAATCTAGAAAAATCAAAAGCATGCAATCTTGGTCATTCTGGAAATCTTAGACTGTCTACTTCATGGGAAAAATATATACAAGTCATAAAATCCCACACATAATGCGTTTGACATGCGAAATCAACTGCAGGTCGGAGGGGTTCCTGATACTGTCATAGTTTACTGATATAGACTTCAAAAATGTCTAACTAATTCCAAAAAAATCCAATGCTTGCAAATGATATCATATGGAAAGATGCGGATGTTAACTAGAGAGGAAAAATATCTCCAGATCAGTACATGAAGCCAAACTCCCAGAAATCGATGGAACAGTACCTCGGGTCTGGCAAGATGTCTGATACTGGGCAGAACCTTCGAAAATTCATATCTTCCTCTCTAGACCTCCAAATGAGGTGATCTCGGTGGCCACAGAAAGCTTATAGTTTATGCATATAAAATTTCATAAGCATTGGATACCATTTGGCCATCCGGTGACACAGAATTCAAAACTGTAGTATGAACAATACCCATACCAGAATCCATGAAAAATCCCAACCTTGAAAATTCCTCAAATATTCTCTAGGTCTCCGAAAATTATGATCTTTAGCTTCCCAAAAAGCTCTTAATAAGATCTCATTCCATGCCAAGTTTCAGGGCAAGACTAACTCATTTGGCCAAAAAGTGACATAAGGTTCCATTATGGTCAAATTTGGCCCCATATGAGGTACCAAATTTACCAAATGGCCTTCCCTTGGTTGTGGCACCTTTTGGGCAGGTCTAAAAGTACATTTGAAACTTGGGTGAGCTGCCTAAATGTTCCCAAACCTCATGCATCTCATTTTGGCCATTTAACCCACACTTATGCATACATTCATCAAAATCCCATATTGCACACTTTAGCCATACATACTCAAAATATGTGCTATAGGGCATATATCATTTTCATACGTCTAACCAACACATAATAGTATAATCACACATGTCTCAAGGTTCATGGTACATATACAACCTCATATACACTATGAACCATCATTATGGTTCCAAAATAGGCAAAATACTACATAAACTTATCACTCCTTGCTCTTTATGGTTGTTGGCTCCTTTCACCATAAGTGCTTGGTCCACCTAGCATGTTAGATCATTGGAGAGGAGGGGATGAGATTCAAAGAATCTCAATAGCTCACACACCCATTTACATCACATTCAAGGCATACATATACCAAATGCATAACTATACAAGCATAAAGTGTGCAATAAATTCTATTCCATGCCACATTCACATGTCAAGATTACTTTCATGCTCTAGGGACTTTTGGTTTAGCCTCACCCCATTTCTAGGACTTTTGGATTTGCTTCACTCTTGGCCTAGGGACTTTTGACTTTGCCTCACCCATTCAAGGGACTTTTGGCCTTGTCTCACCCATGCCATGAGACTTTTGGCATCTCCTCGCCTTCATTAAGGGACTTTTGGCATCACCTCACCCTTATGAGCTCTTTCCACAACCATAGTCACTCAAGATAACACATTGGTACCAATGCACAACAAGGATCAAGTGGCATATTATCAAGCATCAAGAATACATGCAAGCACAATAAGATATACATATGCACACAAGAATGCAAAGAGAATGAGGTGGAGAGCTACCTTGCACAATTTCACACACTTTTTCTTTAGCTTTCAAGCCTCCTCTTTCGGCCACACACCCACAAATTGGTGGAGATAGTTTCTCTTGGCCTATATACAAATTATGGGAGCCAATTAGGTTCATGAAACACATTCTAAGGCTACATCACTTGATAAAACATTAGATTGCTCTATAGGCTCCATTATGGTCTATAAAGGCACCTAATGAAGCAACACCCCTTAAGGGACTTCTAAGCCTTATTATTTCCTTTCAAATATGATTCTTGACTCCTTTTAAACCTCTTGGAGTCATCACATCATTAAAACAAAAGGCCTAGCACCATGTTGCTTCTTTAGGTCATAATATGGAACCTAAGACACCAAATCACTTTCTTTAAGTTCTAAATTTTTTCTAAGGCCTCTACTCATCTTCACTCATCACATATGACTCAAGAATAGCCTTAGAAAAATTTAAAACTCTCCCTAGCTATAGGAACTTGCCTAGGCCGAGACTATGGGGGGAAGAAGAGTTCATGGCCTTCTTGATTTTTTCTTGATGGGAGACACACTTGGGAGACTTCCTAGAGGTCTTAGGAGCTCAATCAAATACTCACACATGTAAGGAAACTCATATATCAAATCAGTTTTTGCAAAGTGTTCAAGAGCTCTACACTTTTCTAGCTTAGAGTTCATTAGTTTTTCTTGCAATTTCTTTGCTTTCTTGGATGGGAGGTGCATGTAGGAAGCTCTCTAGGGGTCTTAGGAGCATGTTTAAATATTCAATTAAGTCTAAGAACATTCATATAAAATCAGATTTGCAAGGGAGCATTTGGATCCCTAATGGTTCCATCTTATTTCCTAATGCCCCTTTCTTGATTCTATTGGTTCATTCTTAATCCTTGCACTCCAAAACCTCTAATCCTTCCATAAATTGGGTAGAAAACAGCCCCTAAAAATTGGGCTCATGGTGCCCAAATTCGTGCAAGAGGGAGGGGGAGGAAGAAACTACCAAAGAATGGAAGTTTTACCTTGTTTTCTTGCTTTTCTTTGCTTGCTCTTCCACTTGGTTGGCTTGCTCCCTCAATTTTTGAAATTTCCCTCTCTGTTCTGGCCCCAAAACAGTGCCAAACTCTCCATTAAAACCATAGAAAGAAAGCTTGAGAGGAGGGGAGCAAGTTTCAAGAAGGAAGGATATGGAATTTCTTAAAGTTTCTTACCTTTTTCTTGAATTTCTTCCTCAAAAATCCTCCTTCTCTTGTGCGCCTAAGAAGCTGGAGTTCTTCTCTGAAGATGGGCAGAAGCAAGTCGGTTTAATGAAGGAGAGGAAGAACGTGACTTATAAAAGGAGTTTGGAAGCTTTCTTTAACACTTAAATTCTATTTTTGCCCTTTCATACTTTGCATTTTCGTTTCTCTTTCGTTTTAGCTCCTTTTTTAGAACCATATTTTCCATCATAAAAAATAGGTTCCCAATTTAATAAAATGCCTTTGGAATCACTTAAATCGGAGCTAAAACCTTTCCGAACGAATCGGTCAAAGTTCGGGTCAACCGACGTCGAAAAGAGTACACCGGAGGGGCTTTACCGGTCTCGAGGCTTCCCATGGTTTTTGGGACCTCTGAGAACCCTGAGCAACTCAAAATTTCCATTTAAAAAGCCTTCCTAGGTGCTTCTCCAAAATTTAACTTATTTACGAAAATGCCACTGGCCTTTCGGCAATTTGTTCGAATCACTCTGACCCCGGTTTCTGGCCAACTCAAACTCAAATCCTCATTTTTCATTATTTATAATTTTATCATAATTTTATTTGGCCCCAATTCCTTCTATTTTGAGGACTTCCTTTTATATTTGACCCATTTCTGATGTTTACGGAGAAACTGAACATTGCGTTTCTCACATTTACGGAGGGACTGGATGTTACAGTTTCCACTTGCTACGAGTCTTTCCTTCCAAAACTCACTTCTTTTACTTGGGCTAATCTTAAAATAGAACCATATTAGCTTTGGAATCCATAGAAAAAGAAAAGAGAAGGAGGAGAAGAGGTTGGATAAAGCAAGAGGCAATAAAGGAGCTCGAATTTCTCACCTTAAACTTGAGTTCTCTCCTATTCTTCTTCCTCTCGGTCGTGCATCTCCTAAAGCTTCTTGAAATTCTTTTCTTAGATGTCCAAAAATGTGGGTGAAGAAAGTTGAAAAGGAACGTGATATAAGGTGCCAAAAAATCACTTTATTTAATTTTACGTTTTGGTCTTTTTTTTTTTGTTCTTTCCATTTAGGCTTAAATCAACTCCTTTTTGAAATCTATTTTTTTCATCATAATATTTAGGTTCTAAATCTTATAAATGGCTTTAGTTTCACTCAAAAAAGATTTAAAATTATTCTAAACTATTTGGTTAAAGTTTCGGTCAACTCTTTATCTAAATCACTCATTGGAGGTATTTCAACTATTCTGGGGATTCCTCTAGTTTTCAAGGCCTTTAAGCATCCCAAAAAGCTCAAATTTTTTTTTATTTAAATAGCCCTCTTGTGAGTTTTCCAACATTTTCAAAAATTACAAAAATGCCCTAACTTTCTTTCACAAACTTTTTTAGCTTATCTGGCTCAGGTTTTTGGGCAACTCAAGCCTTACATCCTTATTTTTCATCATTTAAAGTTTTATTCTAGTTTTATTTGGCCTCAACTCATTCATTTTAAGGGACTTGCTTTTAAAACTGACTAATTCTATTGTTTTTACAAAAATCAGATGTTACAATACGCAAACTCAGCCAATGGCAAATACATATCCTAGTTCCCTTTTATCTTTAAAATGCATGCCCTTAGCATGTCTTCTAGGGTCTTGATGGTCCTTTCTATTTGACCATTTATTTAGAAGTGATACGTAGTGCTAAACCTCAACTTAGTCCCTAAAGTTGCCTAAAGTGACCTCTAGAAGTTTGATGTAAACTTAGGGTCTTTATAAGATATAATACTATTAGGTACTCTATAAACTCTCACTATCTCTTTTATATGTAATTGGGCTAAGTTATCTAATGTATGCATAGCCCTAATAGGTGAAAAGTGTGCAAACTTTGTCAATCCTATCTCTTACTATCCAAATAGCATCATATCCCAAGGATATCCCGGGTAGCCTTATAATAAAATCTATAACTACACTATCCCACTTCCACTCAAAGATATATAGGGGTTGTAATAACCCAACTGGTCTTTGATGTTCAATTTCCACTTTTTGATACACCAAGCACTTAGCTATATAGTTGGCTATATTTATTTTCATTCCTGGTCACCAAAAAATCTTTTTAAATCTTAATACATCTTTATAGTACCTAGATGAATTGTGTATTTGCTCTTATGTGCCTCTTCTAAAATCTTCTCTCTCAGTTCAATTTTATTTGGCACATAAATCCTATCATGATATATAACTATGCCATCCTTCAATACTCTGAATTTTGAGGTCTTACCCTAAGAAATCTCAATCTTAATATGGATTAAAAAGTCATCTTCTCTTTAATCATCTAAGATTTTAGCTCTCAAGTCATTCTTTATTCTAGTCTCACTCAATAACAATTTACCTAAAAGCATACAGTAGGAAATATTCATATCTCTAAATTTCTCTATGAGTTCCTATTCCCGAATCATCATATAGGCTGTATGTATGGACTTTTTACTCAAAGTATCAGCTATCACATTGGCCTTACCTAGATAGTATTTTAATGTATAATCATAATCTTTCAAAAATTCCATCTATCTTCTCTGTCTCATACTTAATTATGTATATTCAAATAGTATTTCAGCCTTTTGTAGTCATTATATATTTTTGTTGTAGCACCATACAAATAATGCCTTCATATTTTAAGGACAAATACGATCATAACTAATTTTAAATCATATGTGGGACAATTCTTCTTATATCGTCTCAGTTGCCTAGAGGCATATGCTACTACTCTGCTTTAGTGCATCAACACATATCCTAACTCTTTTGTCAAAGCATCACTATAAACCACAAAATGTTTATTAGGGCTAGGCATAATCAACACAGGGGCAGTGGTCAACTAGAGTTTTAACTCTTGAAACTCATCTCATAACTATCATCCTACACAAATGGTATCTCTTTCCTAATTAGCCTCGTCAGTGGTAAGGTTGTCAAAGAAAAGCCATATATAAACCTTCTATAATATCCTGCTAAACCTAAAAGACTTTTAACTTCAGTGATGGTTTTAGCTTATCCCACTATAATAGTAACTTTATAGGGATAAACTACAACCCTTATCTATGAGATCATATAACCTAAAAACCTCAATTCAGATAGCCAAAACTCACATTTATTAAGTTTAGCATATAATCTCTTAACTTTCAAGGTGTCAAGGACTATTCTCAAATGTCTCTCATACTTTTTAAATAACTTAGAGTACATAAGAATACTATCAATAAAGACTAAAATAAATTTATCCAAATAAGGTCTAAATATCTTATTCATATAGTTTATAAAAATAGCTAGCACATTTGTCAAACCAAATAGCATAAATGGGAACTCATAATGCTTATATCTAGTCTTGAAGGTCATCTTTGGGATATCTTTATGCTAACTCTCAATTGATGATAGGCAGATCTAAGGTTTATTTTAGAAAATACTGATGCCCTGTTAATTAATGCAAAAGATCATTAGTTTTAGGGAGAAGATACTTATTTTTAATGATAACCTTATTAAGTTCTCTATAATCTATACATAATCTCAAGCTACTATTTTTTTTCTTCACAACAAAACAGGAGCTCCCCAAAATGATACAATAGTGCATATGAACCCTTTTTCTAACAATTCCTCAATTTGCTTTTTCAACTCTACTAGCTTAGTGAGAGCCAGTTTATAAGAAGTTTTAGACACTAGTCTAGCTCGAGGCACAATATTAATAAAGATTTCTATCTCTCTCTCAAAAGGTAGGTCACTAAAATCAAAATCCTTTGGGAAAACTTCTAGGAATTCCTTAACTATAGAGATCTCATTTGTCCTTTCCTTTATCTTGGCCTATTTAGAGAAAAATAATATAAATCTTTGGCATTCATGTTCTAAGTATCTCTTAGCCTAAGCAGTGGATAAGAAAGGATAACTCAGCCTCGATACTAGGTATGGTCCCACATTTAGGTAAAGTAATAGTTCTATGTTCACAATCAAGCATAGCATTATTAGTAGGCATCTAATTCATGCCAATAATCAAATCAATATCATGGAAAGACATGCAAATCAAATCAATGATAGTGACACAATAGTTAAACTATACAATGTCATTCAAGCAAATGCAAGAAGTAATCACATGGCCTTTAGTAGAGGTAAATACAGACAAATCATGAGGCAAAGTACCAATACCCAAGCCCAATTTTCTCACACAATCTTAGGATATAAATGAGTGACTAGCACTTGAATCAAACATATCAATCATAGAAAAACCATTAATTTTAATCATATCTTTGATTAAATTAGGAAACAAACTAGCCTTCTACTAAGTTAGAGTAAATACTTTACCCTGGGTCTGTAGTCTAGGTGGAAGTGCCATCTCCATTTGAGAACAATTTTAAGCTATGTGCCTTAACTTTCCACATCTGAAATTGGTACTAACAATGGTTATCATTTGCTAGCTGAACTTTATTCCCTTTTTGCCATTTTCTATTCCAGAGCACCTTACCTTTCTTCTTGTTGCTAGTAGCCACACTTACATTGTCTTTTTGCTTTGGCCTCTTTAATTTTGGGGTCTATTTTTTACTAACCCCTACTTGCATTATATCTCTCAAGTTGTTTTTGGTCACCTTGCTAACCTTTATAAGGGCATTAAAAGTTCTAACTCTTTATAAAGCTACTTTATCTCTAATTGAGGGCTTCAATCCTTTCTAAAATTATTTGCACCTCTATTTTTTATCATCACATTTTTCTAGGTAAGAGAAGTATCAAAACAATTCTATGAATTTAGCCATGTACTTATCAATAATAATTTCACCTATCTACTTTAAACTAATGAATCCCATCTCTTTTTCTAGTCCTTAAGAAAATTGGGAATATATTTCTTATAAAATTCTGATAAGAAGTTTTCCCGATTGATTGGGATATTTCAAGTTTGTAATCATTTCAGTACTGCGCCAGCAATGATCTTTTTCTTTCTTAATTATAAAAGTGGCTAGCAGTACTTTCTATTTAAAAGTATAACTTATTAATTTAAAGATTTTCTCTAGCTGCATTATCCACACCTCTGCTTTCTATACATCTAATTTTCCATTAAATGAGGGTAGATAGTTCTTCCTAAATTGATACAATAACTATTAGTTTGTCAATAGGGTTTATTGGTCATTGTGTTGGTTGTTTTAGTCTTAGAGCATTCGCCCTTTCATCCTCTTTTTAGGCTAAGGCATTCTGCAACTACATAATCATTTCTTACTACTGCTACATGACCTGCCTTTACTGCTCCATCATAGCTTGCTTTTGATCTAGGTGATTCATATTAGTCTGTATGTTAGCTACCACTGGATCTTTAAGCTCTGCCCTAATAGGTCTGCCCTTTCTGATATTCACCATTTTGTCTAAAAAGAACCATAACCTCAACACATATACACAAGTATTTATAACATAGTTAACAAATTCTTAATTTCCTAACAACCACACAAAGCATACACCGACAATCCAAGTACACCCTAATTCAAACATGGAGCTAGGTTGCCTGAACCTTGACTTTGATACCAACAAATGTCATACCATCACAAATTATATGTTTATTCCATATTAGGTATAATGGAAAATTATGACAACCACCCCTTTAGCAGTGAAATTTGTGGTTATTAAAAGTGCCAATAGGTTCCATAATGCTTTTACATGTATTTTTAACATTTCATCTCATAAATTCAAGCAAGAAAAATTTATTACAATCAAGATAATGCATAAATAAGAACCAAATCCATGGAATTGATCAATTGAGCAAATTGACTATAGCTTATTTATGTCCAAATTTTGAAAATTCATAACTTGAACAACACAACTCTGATTAATGCAAGTTAGGTGTCCTTGGAAAGCTCACAATGTGAACTTTATGTTGTAAAAATTAGGTCAAAACGAATCTGTTGGTCCCTTAAAAGGCACAAAATCCGAGACTAGTGTAGAATAAATATTAACTGCATAATTCAAGTTTTTTAGACTAGATTCAAAAATCCACTAAATATTTTATACAGTTCTAAAAAATTGCAAAATTTGGCTTGTTAGAAAGTTCTATATGTCTTTTAAGTGTTTGCCAAATTTCAGCCTCAAACTAGATCTTTTGGGCTATTAAGTGTAAAGAGACATTTTATGGCTCAAATAGTTCAAATTTTGTTTCCAAATAGTATCAAATGAGCTCTAAAATGCCATTTTTCATTTTGAACAAATTTCAATCCCCAAATGCATCATATATGGTTGATTCATCATGTTAAATGTGCCTTGCAACTAGAAATCACC